>PVJH01009568.1:0-36459 GCA_004026705.1 Nesogale talazaci
GACATAACTGGAATTGGGTTCAGCCCCACAGCCCTCTCTACTAGTTTGCTGCTTTATGTCCTATGTTGCCCAAGACTCGGTGTACCAGGTTGAGGTCTGGTTCCTCTCTCCCTTTCCTGTGGATACATAAACAATACACAAAGGGAGCGCAATAGAGCAGCAAGGGGATGAAAGCAATGAAGTCCCCGAGGAATTCTGAAAATAGACTTCAGATTCAGAAGGCAGGGCTTAGCACCTCATTAAACTCAATCGGAAAACATCCATAAGGGTCAGAAGACAGACCTGGAACTATTTATAGACCTTCTTCTTCTGCTTTTGCTTCTGCTTTTTTCACATCTATCTATATAAGATAGGCAATATAAACAATCCCGAGGAGAAAACAACAGGACAAATGGTTCAGTGGGGACAGGGAGAGGGGAAGCTTGGGGAAAAGAAGGGGGAAGCAAACTCAGAGACAAGGGAACAAGAGATCTAAAATCACGGCAAGGAGGAAGGAATGTCTGGTGGGGCTTGATCAACTACAGTGCAGCCCAGAGAAATTACTGAGAGCCAAACGAAGGTGGAACATGAGAGTGGGTCAGGAGGAAAGGAAAAGGAAATAGAGGAAATAATTAGGAGGCAGAAGATATTTGCAGAGGTATAAATTTGGGCATGGACACAGGTAAATTTAAATATAATGACAGGGATATAGGTCTATGTACATATATTTATATGTTAAGCATCAAGGTAGCAAACCGACATGGACCCTCTACTGAAGTCCTCCCTCAATGCAAGAGCACTTTGTTCTAATAACCTGGCATTCTGTGATGCCTACCTTTCCAACATGATCACTGAAATAAAACTAGGCACATAAGCAAATGTGGTGAAGAAAGCTGATGTTGCCCAGCTATGAGAAGATGCAGCATCTGTGATCTTAAAGGCTTGAAGTTAAACAGCGGACATCTAACAGGGAAGCAAGGAAGTGCACATGGAAGAAGCATACCAGTCTGTTTGATCACGAGGTATTGATGGGATCAGGTATCAAGCATCAGAAGGCCCAAAACGAACAATCATATCAACGCAAATGAGGGTGACCAGAGTGGAGACCCAAAGCCCATCTGCAGAAAATTGGACATCCCCTCACAGAAAGGTCACAAGGATAGCACCAATGAAACACACATTTCTCTAGTTCTTTTTTTTCCCCCAGTGATTTTATTGGGGGCTCTTACAGCTCTTATAACAATGCATACATCATTTGTATCATTCCTCAAGTTCTTTAATGTTTCCTTATGCCCCCCAACTATCATGGCCCAAATTTTTCCTTACAAATCCGGATAGATGGGAGCATGTATACTGGTACAGATCAGAAGTCTTGACACATGAAATCCAGGACTGATCTACCCCTCAGGAATAGTAATGGAGTAGTGATGTCATGGCGGTAGTGAAGGTGGGGGGGAAGAAGGGGGAACCAATCCCAAGAATCGATGCATAATACCATCCCTCACCCCCTGACGAGGGAGACGAACAACAGAAATGTGGGTGATAGCGGACGGTGCAAGATATAAAAATAATAATAACTTATAACTTATCAAGGGGTCCTGAGAGTGGAAAGGTGGGGGAGGGAGGGGAAAAAAAGAGGAGCTGTATATAGGAAGGGCTCAAGTAGAAAGAGAATGCCTTGAAAAGAACGATGGCAACATATGCACAAAAGTGCTTGATGCAATCAATGTAGGGATTGTTATAGGAGCCGTATGAGTCCTCAGTAAAATGATTAAAAAATACACAAGACAGTATGTCCAGGCAGATTATGTTTCAGTTTCTTCAGGGCTATGATAAATGCCCAAAGGGCATGCCTCTCCACTCTAAATCTCAATCTGAAGATACTCAAGCTCCCTAGATCTGCAAACCTCCTTCCCTAATTAAGTGTCCAGAGGCACCCTCCCTCCAGCAAGGCTCAGCCTGAGGGCACTCAGCTCTAGCTCTGTGGGTCAGTAAGCCCAGTTTCCCCATTAAGTGGCCAGAGAGACTTCCTCCCCACACCAGTTTTCCACCCCAGTCACTCAGCTTTACTTGCCTGGGAGTCCACCCCTCTGTCTCCTGCTGACTCCTGGCTCGGTTGCTGCTCCTCTGACACTTTTCTGGGGCTACAAGTGCCTTCTGGATCAAGGAGGTTCCCTGCACAGGGGTCTTGAGCTCTGGAGGTCAGACTCCACTCATGGCTCTTGCTGGTATTGAAATCCCCACCCCCCTCTTGTGCCACAGAGGGCTCCTTTTATACCTGGATGACAGTCACAACGTAGCCTGTTAACAATTAGTCACCGGTGAATTTTCTCAGTGTCTTCCCCCAGTTTCTTACCCAGAACCATGCAGGAGAAGGTCATTTGGTGGAAGTTACTGAGGCTTGGTTAGATGTGCCACATTAAGTAATTCACTGCTCCTACAGATAATTTCTGCCTTCTGCTGAGTCACTTTTCTTTGGAATAGGAAAACATTTGGAGCTCTTCCAGGTGGTTGGGAAGGTAGCTGTCTTTCGGATTTATTGGCATAGAAATGTGAGTGTTTTCCAGCGTGTTGAAACATTTCAGTTGGTATCCCACCACTTCCTGGGGCCTTGTTTTTGGCTAAAGCCTTGAATGTACCTTGGACTTTTTTTTAATGCCTTTGATTCTTGATCATATGCTCCCCTTTAAAAGGTTGGATGTTGGCCAGTTCTTTTGAATACAGTAATGAAGCTGTTGCAACTATCATATACACGATCAATTGAGTCTCCATAAAGATGTCAGGTAATTTAAGGGAAAAGGACAGTCTTTTCATGGTATAGGAACAACTAATTATCCATAGGGAGAAAAACAGATTTCACTCCATCATTATACATTATGGAAAAATGAACTTGAGTGGATCATAGATCTAACCATACAAATTAAAATGGAATACTTTTAGAAGATTACATGGCAAAATACCTTTGTGACAATTAAATCTTAATTGGCTTTCAGGTAAAATCAAAGTCTGCCACTTAAATACACACATATTCCATGTATGTTTGAGTATAAATCGACTTAATATCAGCTGAGGGACCTAATTTTACCACAAAAACCGAATAGAAAATGTGCTGAAAAACTCAGCATATACACGAGTATATATATATATTATATACTTTAGCTTAATGACTTTATTACCATAAAGACTTACATTCTTAGGCTTTAAGAAAATTTGCCTGAATTCTAATCCACTTCCGCACCCCAGGTCAATAGCAGTCAGGTAACAGACTGAAGCTGGGACTTGCATCTTCTTAAAGGAGTTTCTAAAGCTTGCTCAGAAAAAAAAAAAAGATAAACAGAATTTTATTATACTCTTTGGAAACCACCTTAACTGAAATGAAAAGGCAAGTCACAGGTTGGGTGAAAATATTCACAATAGATACATCTGCTAGAGAACTTGAATCTCACACCCTGGTGATTCTATACTCAAAAGACGCCTGATTTTAAACTGGGCAAAGTAATTGAACAGTTACTGTTCAAAAAAAGTATACAAATATTTAACAAAAAACTAACAGTATGCTCCAGATAGCTAGTGACTAGAGTAGTGGAAATTAAAACACAGAGGAATACACATCTGCTAGAATGACTGAAATTTAAAATGCAGACTACAGTCAGCATTGACAAGCGTGTCAATGAGCAATCAGAGCTTCCATCTATGACTGGTGGAAATATACAGGATACATCCACTTTGGATAGCCTTTTGGCAGTTTCTTATAAATTTAATCATATAATCTAGCAATTCCACTTCTAGGTACTTGCCTATGAGAAAGGAAAACATATCCATACAGAGATTTATATATAAATGTCAACAGCAGCTTCATTCATCACAGCCCCAAACAGAAGCAACTTCTATCAATTTAACTGATGAACGGATAAAACACTGTAGTGTAGGAATACACTGAAACCACCTGGTAGCATAGCAGTTAAGCACTTGGCAGCTAGCCATAAGGCTGACGGTATGAACACACTCAGGGGCTCTGTGACAATGGGTTTCAACTTTCCAAATGCTGCGGCCCTTCAGTACAGCTCCTCATGTGTGGTGACTCCCAACCACAAAATTATTTCTGTTGTTACTTCGTAACTGTAAATTTGCTACTGTTATGAATTGGGGGACTCCTGTGAAAGGGTTGCTCCACCTCCAAAGGGGTCAGGACCCAGAGGATAAGAACCATGAAATCACAATCAATTATCCAATTTATACTTCTCCAAGAGCATATAGCCATGGCCTCCCCCCACCTTGCACACTGATGTCATTGGTGGATTCATTGGTGAAATGTCTGAAATTGGTACGTTGAAGGGGCAAGTAAAAGGGAAACATAAAAGAGACATAAAGGGTGCCCCCTTTCTAAATCTTCATGGTGAACTCTCTCTTTGTTCATGATATCAATCTTCCTTCCCCGGGTCAAAATTTCAGGAGTTATTTTTGCTTTCTCCCTTACCGCTCCCATCATCACCATTTACAAACCAATTGCTAATTCATTTGTGACAGTTCTTGCATCATTTTCTCTCCTGCCCATTACTTCTGCTGCCATTTTCATTTAGTTACTCTTTTCCCGGATGATTATAAAGGATCCCTGGGTTTATTTTTTTCTCTGTTAAAATTTTTTTTTCACTGTTCTTGTTGGGTTTTCTAGTTTATGAAGCACAGAAGGAGCAGAGACATAGAGATAGGAACTGATGCAAGGGTTTATAGGGGAGGGACGGGAATGGAAGAGGGAGGGAGTACTCTTTAGAACTGATGGTGACCGCACCACTCATTTAAAAGGGGTTTAATCATGGGGAGGTGCGAGGGGGAGGAGAAAATGTTCTAAAATTGCTTGTGGTAAGGATTGGACTGTTCATCTTGATGTGATTGAATGATTGAATTGTGATGTGTGGATAAAAGGCCATAAAAAACTATTTTTATAAGGGAAAAGTTTATATGCAAGAGGAATGGAACACTGAGAAAGTATCCCAACCCAGTTCAGTCCAAGGTCAAAAGTCCGATATTAGCCCATATATCTGATACCAGTCTATAAAGTCTCCTTCTGACTCACGAAATACATGCAATGACACCAGGACAATCACAGGGCAGTGGGTGCAGAGTCTTGTGAATCCAGTGGCCGTAGAAGCATCCCAGTGCTGGCAAGGGTCTCCCCATGGCTCCTCGTTTCCAGGGCTCAGGGTCCATCAGCAGGATCCATTGGCGGTAGAAGCATCTCAGCGCTGGCAGTGTTCTGTCTGTGGCTTTTCTGGCTTCAGAGGTCTGATTCCATCAAGGTAAACCCATGTGGTTTCTCCTCCAGTTCCTAGGACTTCAGGGTCTATGCTGATATCTTGTCTTGTAGAATGTCTCCAAGAAACTGAATCTATAGTCTCTCATCTCCTTAGTAGAAATACTGCAAGATTTCCCAGAATTCTCAGAGAAAGCCCTGCCCACACAGAGGCCTCATTGGCTGTCTCCAGATTAATTTTTTTTAAGTCTACTCTCTTAGACCCTGTGTCAAAAAATAGA
Source organism: Nesogale talazaci (assembly GCA_004026705.1). Classification (NCBI taxonomy): domain Eukaryota; kingdom Metazoa; phylum Chordata; class Mammalia; order Afrosoricida; family Tenrecidae; genus Nesogale; species Nesogale talazaci. The sequence goes on from PVJH01009568.1 coordinate 5,512, forward strand.
GGAGGCAAGACTGAAATCAGACTTTTCTGTCCCAGTATCTGAAGCTAAATTGTTACCAGGAAACTTTTGAAGAACATCTCCCAACTAAATCGAGATATTTAAATAAATACGCAAGAATTAAATTTGTATTTAGGAAAATGCAGAATACATTGGAAAGCAGATAGCTGCAGACAGAGTTAAGTTAATATTTCACACCCTGCCATTTGATCTCCCTGGTGGTGTGGCGGTTATGCATTGTGTTATAAGCTGCATGGAGAGTGGTTTGAAACCCCCAGCAGCCTATAGGAAAAGTGTAGGCTTTCTGCTCCCGTCAATGGAAACCCATATAGGAGCACTAAGAGTCAGCATTTACTCAATGACAGAGATTGGTTTTCATTTAAAATTCATTTAAATTTGTTCTGGTTTTTCATATTTTCTGCTCTCTTTTAAATTGAGGCTTTGATCTATCTGACTTTGTTATGATTTTTAAAATCATTTTATTGGGGGCTCATACCACTCTGGCTTAGTTTTTGTTTTCAGTAGTAGTTGTTATTTTTTTTTTATGTTGTCTGTATATGAAAATCCAGGATAGGTAAATCAATAGATACAGTAATAGGAGTAATGATTCCTTCAGGGGTATGGCAGGGGATGCTGAGGGGAAATGGGGAGCTAACAACGATGAGTATGAGAATGAAGGAAATGTTTCAAGACCTATTGTGGCTATGACTGTACAACTCTTCTTGGTGTGATTCAACTATTGGATTTTATGATAGGTGAACTAAATGCCAATCATACTGTTAGGGGTGGTGGTGGTGGTGGATGGAAGGAGGTTCCCTGGTGGATTAGCTAATGGTACAGCTGCTAGCTGAGAGATCGGCAGTTCGAACCCGTCATTGCTCCATGGAACAATGATGTGACAGTTTATTACGTAAAGATGACAGCTTTAGAAAACCCATGTCTTACTCAGTGCCGTAGGATCATTGTGGGTTGGAATCGACTTACTGGCAATAGACTTAGAAGTGCATGATCAGGGATGAGGTAATCTCTTACTTCTTTTTTTTTAATCTCTTACTTCTTGTTTCTCTTTCTAATCTCCTTCCTGTTCTTTGCTCTTTGGTGAATTTTCTTGAAAGCACATCTGTGATGGTGTTCACATGCTCAAAACCAACCCACCACCACCATGACCAGTCAATTCTATCGGCTACTGACAGCTTATGAAATAAAATTCTAATACTGGCATTCAGAATACTCCAGTATCAGGCTGCAACCAGCATTTCTAGACCTTTATTATTTTCCTATATTTACTCAGGCTGTCCAGAGTAGTGACTGGACCTATTATTCTATTTTGTTTGTTTGTTTTTGTTTTTGGGGCATCACTGCCCTCTGGTGGTGGGAGTAGGAGGCCCAACCTCGCTGCTGGATTTGAACCTCCAACCCAGTGGGCCGCAGTCCTGCGCACAACCTCTATGCCACCGGGGCTCAGCCCTGAACCTATTATTCTTAACAAAGTAACATGGAGAGCCAAGTATTTCTGAGTAGTGTATGGACAAAAATCAACATTTGACACCCTACCCGATAATCAGAAAAAATCTTATTCAATCGCCTCAATGACTTCTCTGGTATGATCTTCTTGCAAAGTATGTGTTTTCTTCAGGTCGACTACCACAAAATGGTGTTTGCCTTCTCTTGCATTATTAGATAAGCATTTGTTAGGTTCTTGTAAAGTAACTTAAAGTTGCTTCTGGTTCCTAGCCACCCTATGCACATGAGGAGCTTCAAAGCTTGGTGGAAAAAGCTTTCCGTGCTCAGCGCAGCCATGGCTCATAGGCCCAAGAAGCATCTGAAGTGCGTGGCTGATCCAAAGTGTTGGATGCTGGACAAACTCACGGGGGTGTTCGTCCCTGCAGGGGACCTCACAACCTGAGAGAATATCTCCTGCTGATTGATTTATTTATTAAGAAATAGGCTTAAGGGCTGAGCCCCGGTGGCGTAGTGGTTGTGCGCGGGACTGCGGCCCACTGGGACGGAGGTTCAATTCCAGCAGTGGGGCTGGGCCTCCTACTCCCACCACCGGAGAGCAGTGATGCCCCCCAAAAAAAAGAAATAGGCTTAAGTATGCTCTGGCAGGAGATGATTTTTTTTTCCCCGCACAAGCTCCGTTTTTTAAAGTGGGATTTTGCAGTGGGGAATGGAGTGCTTAAAATAAATCGACCACCTGGGCCCAGGCCCTCCCTCAGGCCGCTCCCCATCAAGATCTCTGAGACAACAGCTGGGTATAAAAGGACTTTAGACTTTATCCAAAGGAACGGAACAAATGGAAAAATGGAAGTGGATGCTTGGGTACAATTTCTAGAAAAGGGACAGGTCCACCCAACATGCATGTGCTGACTTGGGGGAGGCCAGGCCACCACTTAGCACTCTTTGTCACAGTCTTCTGGGGTGTCCTTGTTCAAGAGGTACTCGGTCTGGCCAGAATCCGGGGCCCCCATTTTGCGCAGGTTGGTGACACAGTCGCCCAGCTCTTTGATGGATTTTACCTGTTTGTCCAGGCAGTGGGTCTCGATGAAGTCACAGAGATGAGGTTCGCTCTTGTTTGGGGCCAGTTTGTGCAGCTCCAGCAGGGCTGGGTGGACGCTTTTCTCCAGGTGCAGCACATACTGCATGTCGCTGAGCCTGCTCTCCCGGTCGTGACCGTCCGGTTTCTTGATCTCCTGGAGGAAGACCCTACTCGCTCGCTGGTTCTGTAGCGTCATCAGTGCCTCTGCGTGCTCCCTCTCCTCGTGAGACAGGCGCATAAAGTATTTGGCAAAATTCTTCCGAGTCACATCATCCGAGTCGAAGTAGTAGGCCATGGACAGGCAGACCTAGGAGCCGCAGAGCTCCAGGTGCATCTGGCGGTGGAGGGTGGCCTTCCAGTCCTGGTGGTCGTTCTGGTGCACCTACGAGGGAGATGCGGTTGTCATGGCCATGGTGGCGGGGGCGGCCTGACGGCGTCCAGAGGAGGGCTGAGAGGTGAGGTGCTGATGGAGAGTGGAGGGGGGAGAGTGGGGGTGGGAGGGGGGAGGCTGGCGAGCGCCTGGTTCCAATCAAGCACTGTTGAAGCAGGAGACTGCGGTGGCTCGCTGAAGAACGTCTGGTCAGGAGATGAATTTTTAAAATTTTGCATGCGGCAGTTCATTAAGATCGATGGCAAGGTCTGAATTGATAGTACCTACCCTGTTGGTTTTATGGATGTCACCAGCATTGACAAGACCAGGGAGCATTCCCATCCAATCTATGACACGAAGGGTTACTTCGCTGTTTGTTGTATTTACATCTGAAGAGGTGAAGTACAGTTTGTGCAAAGTAAGAAAGATTTCTGGAGGCACAACAGCCCCAGACACACCCTACACAACCCAGGGACTCATGATGCTCACACCATCTGTGTCCTGATCCCCACACTCATCAAGGGGAATGACCCCGTTCAGATTGACTTGGAGACCGGTGAGATGCCGGATGCATCAAGGTCCACACTGCCAATGTGTCTATGGTCACTGGTGGTGCTGACCTGTGAAGAGCTGGTGTGATCACCAACAGAGCGCCGCCTCTGGCTCTTTTGCTGGGGTTCGTGGAAAGATGCCGATGGCAATAGCATTGCCCCTGCTTTTCTCACATTAGCCTTATTGGGAAAGGCCACAAACCAGGGACTTCTTTTTCCAGAGGGAAAGGTATCCACCTCACCACAACTGAAGAGGGAGACAAGGGACCGGTTGTGAAACAGAACAATGAATAAAATGATCTTTAAGGGGGTATAACTGAAGAGATCGCTAAAATAATAAATATATAGCATCATTCATTGCCAAAAAATAGTGGAAAAACTCCATTATCTTTTTTTTTTTTTTTTAGGCATCACTGCCCTCAGGTGGTGGGAGTAGGAGGCCCAGCCTTTGCTCCTGGGAGCTGGAATTGAACCTCCAACCCAGTGGGCTGCAGTCCCGTGCACAACCACTACGCCACCGGGGCTCAGCCCGCCGTTATTTTTTAACTGTATTTTTCCATGAAACTTTTGAAGCCCCCTCATACAACAGAACAAAACACTGCCCAGTCATGCATTACTTCATCATCACAATCGTTTGTGCGTAATGTCGCAACCACTGTGTCAGTCCATTTCTTTGAGGGTCTTCCTCTTTTTTGCTGACCCTATACTTTACCAAGCAGGATGTCTTTCTCCAGGGACTGGTCCCTCCTGATAACATGTCTAAAGTATATAAGATAAAGCCTCTTCATCTTTGCTTTTAAGGGAGAAGTCTGTCTGTACTTCTTTCAGTACAGATTTGTCCATTCTTCTGGCAGTAAACAGTATGTTCAATATTCTTTAGCACTACCATAATTAAATTTTTCTTCAGTATTGATTATTCTCCCAGCTTCCTTATATATCAGTGAGCTTTTGAATGCATATGATACAATTAAAAACACTGTGACTTGAGTCAGGTGTACCTTTCTCACGTCATACCTTTGCTTTTAAAAACAAAAACACTTAGAATAGGTATTTTGGAGATTTGTCCATGCACTGTATCATTTGACTTCTCTACTGTTAGTTATCTTCAGAGCATTTCCTGAGGATCCAAGTTAAATGGAATATTTCCCCAACAAAATTCCTCATTAAAATAGACTTTTTGCCCTTTAAAAAGTTTTCACGGATGGTGTAAGTGGTTGAGTGCTGGACTGCGGGCCGCGGGCTTGGTGGTTCAAATCCAGCGGCGGCTCTCAGGAGCAGCACTGGATAGCGCCCATGACTACCAGAAGCAGTGATGCCAAAAAAAAAAAAAAAAGTTTTCACTATATGAAGTCTGTTTTAGAAACCTTGGCTATGTTTTCGGAATATCAGAATTATCGTCTTTTCTTTGTCTTCAATGATACAACAAACATTTACTTGGGGTCTGTTGATAAAATATAGAGTAATCAAGGTAAGTAATCAAGTAATCAAGGTCTACAGAAAATGGAAACATAAGAAGTGCAAACCCTTTAAACTTTGTGTTAGATTGGGCTATCCAGAGAAGCAAAGTCAGATATAAATAGAGATTTATATCATAAAATGGCTTACACAGTGTAGAAATCACTCAGTCTAGTTTGGTTCAAGTCAGGACATATCGAAGCTGACGAAGCAAAGCCAGATGATGAAGTAGAGACAGCAGGGGGCGCAGAGGAGTGGATGAAGAGGTCTGAAGTCAGCTGAATTCATCTATTGTTGCAGTCTGCTGAAGGCTCCTGGGATTGACAGGAGATCAAGGAATGAGACACAAGATCCAGCTCCAGTAGAGGGTGTGTTAGTCCAGGTTGACTAGAGAAAGAAATCCATAGACACTCATATGTATATAGAAAAGAGCTTTATATAAAGAGTACTTATACATTTAAAAAAATCCCAGCCCAGTCCAGATCAAGTTCATAAATCCAGTGTCATAAACCCATGTGTCTGACACCAATCTATAAATTCCTCTTCAGACTCATGCAAACCATGCAATGACTCCAAAATGCAGGAAGATCACAGGTCAGTGAGCGGAAACCTTGTGAATTCCGTGGCAGTGGCAGCATCTCAGCGCTGGCAGGGGTCTCTACGTGGTTCGTCCAGTTCCAAGGCACCAGCGTAGCTTCTTGTATCTTGCCAGCAGGAATGTCTTGCGGGAAGTGAGCGTGTGTCCTGCTTCCATTGAGCTATTTAGCTCCTTAATGTCTCCAGATAAGGTCATCAAGCTGAGACCTGATTGGCAGACTAAACTCCATTCCATTCACTCTTTTTTGTTGTTGTTGGGCATCACTGCTCTCCGGCGGTGGGAGTAGGAGGCCCAGCCCCACTGCTGGAATTGAACCTCCGTCCCAGTGGGCCGCAGTCCCGCGCACAACCACTACGCCACCGGGGCTCAGCCCATTCCATTCACTCTTAGTCTCAAATTGACAACAGAATACGTAAGTAGCACAGATGGCAAGGGCCAGACAAAGAGTTCAACTCTTCTCGGTCTCTCTCTCTTTTACAAAAAGGCTTAGGACACCAAAGAGGTATCATCGGGCTGCATTGAAATGATAGGTTGAGCACCCACCCCTATCCCTACTTAGTAGGGTCTAGTTGACACAATCCCTAACCCTTACAAACATTTTAAAGTCTGATTTTTTAAAATGTTATGGAAATAAATACTAACAATCTGTAACTTAAACCAAACCAAAAAATTATCAATACCACATGAGAAATATAAAGTGTTACAGTGGTCAAAGAAAGAACATTTATATAAACTCATGCTTTTTACAAAGTTTGAGAAAGGCCTGGAAGTCAATGTTAGGATTTTTTCCTTTCCAACTTGAACACCTTGCTAAGCTGTGTAAAAATGTCTTTGAAATGCATATTTTCTTCTCCTTTTGCTATCTGATTCTTCCTTCCCATTGTTGTATTTCTTGCCTAATACAGAGTTAAGATTCCCTGGGTGATGTACTTCAGGGCTTGGTGTGTAGCTGAAAGGCTGCATGCAGGCTCAAATGCACTAAATGTGCCTTGAAGGACAGGCCTGGGGACCTGCTTCTGAAAGATCCCCATCTTCAAAAGGGTCATTCTGCACTTGGGGTCGCCATTGGTGTCTCCATGAATCAGAACTGACTGAATAATAACTAAAGCAACAAAAATATAGATGGGTTTTTGTTTCTGGTTTATTCTTTCCTCTACCATCTTTATGGAATTGTCCTCCTCAAACACCTGAGGTAGCTTCAAAAATTTTGTAGAAAAATGGAACCAAAAGACAGTGGAATTTTTCCATGAATTTTTTTCATGTATACTACTTTGTGTGTGTGCTCCTTGCCTTGCACACAAGTCTACATCCCTTATCCCACTCTCCAACCCTCCCAGTATGTGGATCTAACTCATCCCACTGCTCCAGCTCTCCTACTATGTGGGTTTAATCCATAGCATCAACTACTTCATTTACAGACAATGTTTATCAGTCACACTCTCTACTGGCTCACCCTCGAAAAGTCACAGACATTTCCTGAACTTTGTGATTTTACTCTTGGTCTTCCTTTTGCTTGCAGGTTTACCTGAATCACCTCTGCCTGTCATAATTTCGCTCAGAATCACAATAGTTGGATCTGCTATGATTAGGAGGATGACCCAGTACAGCCAGCAGTGACCTAGTGACCATGGGGTCACGAGGAGTCCGGGCCAACTGGACATTAGCTAATCCTCACAACACATACATTGCTGGGGATGTAATATAGAAAACAACTCAATGATTATTTGCAATTTTAAATATAAGATACATCATCAAAACTTTTACATTTCTTTATAGAACCTGACAAACCAATTGTAAATATTCCTTTAATTATTGATAAAGTCTAGGCTAGAGGAAGAAGTTTGTGTGTGGGAGCCTGACATCCAGAAGTAGATAGACTTATTCACCCATGACAGGTAACATGTGGATAACTATGGCCTCCTACAATGGACCTTCTATTTTAGAGCAACCAGACACGTTGGAGCAGCGCTGATGGCACAACAGTTAAGAGGCTGACTGTTAACTAAGAGGTTGATGGATCCCAACCCACCTGTGACTTGCTGAGAGACAGAAGAAAGACCTTGTGACCCCTTTACATAGAAATTAAAACCAAGAAAACCCCACTGGACCATTGTTATATGGAGTCACTGTGGATAGACATCGACTGTACAACAGCCCACCACAGCAGCAACTTGACATTGTGGAGCAGGCTGACATGTATATTCCTTCCAGGCCAGTGCTTCTCAACCTTCCTAATGCCGCGATCCTTTCATACAGTTCCTTATGTTGTGGTGACCCCCAAGCATAAAGCTATTTTCGTTGCTACTTCATAATTTTGCTACCGTTATGAATTGGGCGACCCCTATGAAAGGGTTGTTTGACCCCCAAAGGGGTCACAACCTATAGCAGTGAGAACCACTGCTGTAGGGTGATAGTCCCTATGAGGAAAAAGGGGACATCTGAAAGGTGTATGGCCACTTTCTTTCCCTGAATTTACTAAACAGAGAAGTCACTTTGCCTTCCTTATGGAAGTCTGAGAGAGGGACAGTGCAAAGGGTGTTCAAGAAAAATTATTTTTGCAAATGTAGAGGACAGAGGAACATGCGTTTCCCAACTAAGGACTGGAGCAAAGGATGTAAGGATTGTATGATGCTGAATCATACTGTCAAATTACTTTTCAACAGAGTTTAAGCAAGTAATTTAGAATTCTTCCCTCAAGATGTGAGCGGCGATTTTACTTTATGCTTGACAGGTGAGCCAACCACTGCATGTTGCCTACGCAGTGTTCATTCTTTCCCTGTGGCATCATAGAATCATGGTTTTGTTAGGGGTGGCAAGAGGCCCTTTTGCAACTAGGACCGGAGATGTGATATGCTTGCTACTAAATAACTGTAAAAAGAAAAAGTCAGAAAATAAACGCTATCCTTTCTGCTTTGTCTCCTCCTTCCCCCACCTCCCTCAAGCACAGAAGTGACGTCTGAAGCAGGAGCCTCATCTTGTAACCAGAAGGGTGAGAGTCACATGCCAGACTCGGTGAAGCAAGATATCTTTCAGCAACTGCACAAAACCCGTGACGTCTTTTCTGTGGATCAGGCTCTTTACCGACACAAAATGATAATCTTTTTTTGTTGCTTTGCCTATTTAATGTTTCAAGTTGGAATTATGTGTGCCTCACTTGATTATGGTTGTACTTGCCTGATTTGTAATGAATGGCAAATTGTTTTATTTGAATTTTGGGGGGGCAAATCTTTAATGTTAGCCATCTTTCTCTTTTTTTGGGGGGGGGGGGCATCACTGCTCAGGTGGTGGGAGTAGGAGGCCCAGCCCCACTGCTGGAATTGAACCTCCATCCCAGTGGGCCGCAATCCCGCACACAACTACTATGCCACCGGGGCTCAGCCCTAAATTGTCTTATTTATTGTTTCCTAGATTTTGGTCCCTCTCCTTCTATCTTTTTCTATATGGATTATTGGCTTACTCTTATACTCTGCAGTCCCTGAGATGAATCCAGTTTCAATTAAAACTATTCTCCCACCCTTATTCTTCTCCCTATTAAAATCCGGAGCCACATAGCAACATGGCTACCCTTTCTAAAAGAGGTAGCACTCCTGTGAAGCTTCTTCTCCTTTCTCTCCTGAGCTATTTCTTTTTTCTTAGACTGTTGTCATAAATGGTTACGCTGACTTTAAGGTAAACATATCAACCCCCTGCTTCAAGTAACTATTTTAGATTTGTGGAGAACCTCTATCCATTCTGCTGTCTCTATATATGAAGGGCTTGAAAAAGCTCAAGGAGAGGGAGTATTAAAAGGGAATGGATTTTTCCCCCACAGTTTTTGAAGTCCCCTCAAAAACTGGTTGCTCAATCCTCCCTCACACATCACTTTTATTTTCTGAGTAAAAGTGCCTAATATGGGAGGAGATAAGCCAGTCAAGGTACAGGGCAGCAACAATGAAATATGCAACTTTCCTCTGGTTCTTAAATGCTTCCTCCCACCCACTATCATGATCCCAATTCTACTGGACAAATCCAGCTAGACCAGAGGATGTACACTGGAGTTGGAAACGTGGAATTCAGGACAGATGATCTCTGTGGGACCAGTGGTGAGAGTGGTGATGCTGGGGTGAGTGGGGGCGGTGGAGGGAGGGAAAGCGGAGTAAAGGGAGTATCAATTGCAGGGATCTACATAAAACCTCCTCCCTGAGGTACAGACAAAAGGGAAGTATGTGAAGGGACATATTGGACAGTGTAAGATATGACAAATCAATGACAATTCTAATAATTCATGAGGGAGGGGGAGTGGGAAGGAAGGAGACATATGGGGAGCTGATAACGGAGGCCTAAGTAGAAGGAGGATGTTTTGAGAATGAGGATGGCAACAGATGTGCAAATGTGATCTGCATACAATTGATGTATATATTGATTGTGATAAGAGTTGTATGAGCCACCAATAAAATGATTTCTTTTTCAGAAAGTGCCTAATATGAATGTTTCTTTAGGATTAAAAACCAGATCTTTATAGCCTTTACTTGGTAAGACTTCTTGAATACCTGAAAATATCACTTCACTCCTTGCCAGCCTGCAGCCCAGATGATCTCCCTCTCGTCCAAGTTGAGTGGAACTGCACTACCTTCAATGGCTGAGTCCTGGTCACTGCAGTGGCCGATAAGTACTGACCACATAGCATGGTTGTTCTTTTAATCTTACTCCCCAGGGAGGTAGGAAGGATTATTTTGTTTCATCATAGAATCTGACTAGATCCTTTATTTTACTATATTTTACTCTTAGAAGAGTTTTCTCATTTAATGTACCATCCTTGTCCATTGGACTGAATGTAGGAAAGATTTTTCTTTTTTAAAAAATTATTTTATTGGGGGCTTGTACACCTCTTATCACAAGCCATACATCCATTGTTATGTCAAGCACATTTGTACATTTGTTGCCACCATCACTTTCTTTCTACTTGAGCCCTTGGTATCAGTATCTCAATTTCTCCCTTTCCTCTCCCACCCTCCTTCATGAACCTTTGATAACTTATAAATTATTATTTTCTTGTCTTACACTGACTGATGTCTCCCTTCACCCACTTTTCTGTTGTCCATCCCCCTGGGAGGGGGGTTATAGATCATTATGGTCAGTTTTCCCTTTCTCCCCCCACCTTATCCTCCCCCTCCTGGCAATGCTCCTCTCATTGTTGTGCTGTGTCTCTGTGCTGGGTTTCCTGTGTTTCCAGCTCCTATCTGTACATGCTCTGGTTGAGCTGGATCTGTAAGGTAGAATTGGGATGGATAATAATAGTGGGGGGGGGAAGCATAAAAAAACTAGAGGAAAGTTATATTTCATCAGTGCTATACTGCACCCTAAGCATCTCATCTCCTCCCCATGAACCTTCTGTAAGGGGATCTCCAATTGCCTACAGATGGGCTTTGATTCTCCACATGGCACTCCCCCTCATTCAAATGATATAATTTTTTTTGTTCTGGGTCTTCGATGCCTGATACCTGATCCCATAGACACCTCATGATCACACAGGCTGGTGTGTCTCTTCTATATGGGCTTTGTTGCTTCTCAGCTAGATGACTGCTTGCTTATCTTCAAGCTTTTAAGACCCCAGACACTATATATTTTGGTAGTCGGGTACCATCAGCTTTCTTCACCACATTTGCTTATGTACCTGCTTTGTCTTCAGCGATCCTGTTGGGATGGAAGCCAGGTTAATAGAACAAAGTGTTCTTGCATTGAAGGAATACTTGAGTGGAAGCCCTATGCTCATCTGTTACCTTAATACTAACCCTATAAATATGTGTACATAGATCTATCTCCTCATCAGGATATATAAATATATTTACATATGTACATGCATGTATTTAGACCTCTATAAATCACCTTTGCCTCCTAATTCTTTCCTCTAGTTCCTTTTACTTTTCTCTTGTCTCACTATCCTACTCAGCCTTCATTTGTAATCTCAGTTACATTACCCTTGATCAAGCCTTACCAGGCCACCTAAACCCTAGGTGATATTTTTTTCATGGTGTTTATTGGCATAAGCTGAAGCTGAAACTCCTTCTGCGACTCTACAGGCAGCGTTGGCAGCTTCAGAGCTTAAGCAAAGCAGATTAGACATTAGGGATTTCTGAAGCCTGAGGTCTGGCAGACAGGTACAAGGCTAGACTGAAGGGAGACTGGTCTTGTGTTCAAATAAGAGAGACTGTTATGACCAGCCATGGAGTTGTCAGACTGGGTAGAAGGGGAAGTCACAGGAGGAAGATATTCTGGAAAACAAGACCACAGGAAATGGTGAAACGCAGAAAAACTGTCATTTGTATTTGTGTAAGTCTCGGTTTCATAGGTGTGAGAAAATGACATCAATAAATCATAGAGGGGAAATATTCGAATTGGAAATCTTCCGCTGCTTAGTTGCTACTGTCCTCCACTCAGAGTCTCCTTTGCTGTTGGGATCCCTCAGCCTTTCATCTGGTGATGATCCATGGCTGTACTTTTTTTTGCTTAATTTTTCTTTAACATTTTACTTCTGATTCCTACAAATACTGTATTACACACTTTCCAGAAACTACATTCCTTATCATGCTTTCCAGTCTGTGTCTGGAGACCTACCTGGATGAAGAGTAAAGGAGAAGATACACTTTCGATTTCCTCTAATAAGAATGCTGCCTGTTTTATTACCATCAAGGCTGGTTTTTGAATACTGTGCCTCAATGTGTCCTAAACACCCAGACCTTTGCAATTAGGCGCATTCCGTGAGCACAATGTGCCTATCTGTTCTGAAGAATGAAAAGGGTACACGGATGTTAACTCTGATTGCGTGAACACATGCTAGCTATGTGTGCCGCAGAGCATTCAGACTGATGACAAAGCACGGCTAGCCTCCGTGATTACATAATTGAGCTTGATAGCCCATGTAAAAGACTTCACCAACTATTTCATTGTGGTTATAGCAAAGCCCAGACTCAAACTTTGGTGTCTTCCTTCCTCACGCAAGACCCTCGTCCAGTAGCCGGTCAATGGACCTACTGCACAGACGTCACTCCTTTGTTGGTGGAGACTGGCCTATTGTTATGGTGCTGGGTGGGGGGCTTCTGGGCTTCTTGGAAGAGAAGACTAGCATTCTCCTTCCAAAAATAAAGCGGTGAAAGGGGATCACAACGGTCCGATCTACAACCCATCATGCGGATCGTTCTGGACAGAGCGGTTTTGTTTTACTATGCATGGGGTCACCATGAGCTAGGATGTCTTCCTCGTTTGTTCGCTTGTTTGGTTTTCTCTCTCAGTTATCCACAACAATCACACATATCCACTGAGTGCCAGCTGAGTGCCAAGCACTGCTCTATGCACTGACATATATCAGTGAATAGAACAAATTGCTGTCCGTAAAACTTCCTTGGGGGGAGAAGGAAGAGAAGGAGAATAGAGGAAGGGGCAAATAATAATAAATAAACAAATAAATAAATTAGTTCATCAGGTGGTCACAAGTGTTGCTGATCGCGATTAAACAGAGAGGAGTGCTGGGGCAAGCAGGAGGGGAAGGTCTCATTTTAAAGGAAGAGGACCGAGAATCCGCCTGAAAATGATGAATTTTGAGCCAAGACCTAACCGAGGTGGCTGTCTTGTGGCTCTGTGGGATGCGATCATTTCAGGTAGAGGAAAGAGTACTAAGCTCTGGAGGCAAGGCTGGGCCTGCTGGGTTCCATCGGCAAGTGAAACATGAGTGAAAGGAGCGGGGTGGAAAGAGCAGGACATTAAGTTCGAGACGTAGGAGTGGGTGTACCGTATTCCTCAGACATAAGGCACCCCTCCCTCCCTATATAACACAGGGAAACGGTAACATTTAGTAAAATGGTCTGTGGTGGCTCGTTCCTGCCTCTTCTCCAGGTGTGATGGCATTTCCAGGTGTACATTTCAGTTTCATTCAGCCCTTGTCGTTAGGTGCCATCAAGCCTTCTCTGACTCAGTGACCTCCCATCGAGCAAAACGGAAACACCATCTGTTCTGCACCCTCCTCCCATAGGACTAACAAGTCATAAGGTTCTGTTCAAGTTCCTGCTTAGGTGTATCAGAATCATCTTGAAAATGTTCCCTTGGGTGACTCTTTGGTTGCAACACGGTGTCCCCACTGCCGCATGCACCAGAATGGTGACACTGGTTCACTGGAACATGACTGACGTTAGTTTGTGTGTGCCACTCTTGACCCAGTGCTCGTTGCTGTAGGCTCTAATTTCAAAACAAAACAAAACCCAATACTCCCCCCCCCAAAAAAAAACAAACCAAACCAAACAACAAAAAAACCAATACCCACCCGAAGTCAAGTTTCCATGTCACCAGAGATAGAATTTGAATTCTACAACCTGTAAAAAATATTCATATGGCATATAAATATAATGTGCAGAGCAGGTTGTATGGTAGGAGCACACACACACAAAGTTCACACCCCTGTCAGTTTGTCATACAATGGTGGCTTGTATGTTGCTATGGTGCTAGAAGCTATGTCATGGGTATTTGAAATTCGAGCGGGGTTAGCAGTGACACACAGGTTTTAGGGGAGCTTCCAGCCAAAGGCAGAGGGAGGGAGGGGAAATATGAGGAGCCAACACCGAGGGCTCAGGTAGAAAGCAGTTGCTTTGAGGATGATGATGACAACAAATGGTCAAATGTGCTTGGTTTACAATGGACAGGTGTATGGATTGTGATGAGCTTTGTGAGCCCTCATTAAAATGATTAAAACACACACACACACAAACACACAAAGATGGAGCAGGCCAAGCAATAAAATAAAATAACCAAACTCACTACATTGATGTCGATTCCGACTTACAGTAACTCTATAAGGCTGAGTAAAACTGCTCCTTGGGCCTCTCAGACTGTCACTCTGTACGGAAGTAAAAAGCCTCAGCTTTATCCTGACCTTGGGGTTTGCAGTCCAACGTGGAACCACTGCGAACAGGCCTAGCAACAGGCTTCCAAAAATTACCCACTCTGGATCACAATAGACGATTGGCCCATATAGTCCTATCAAGTGCTGGAAGACGAGCCTCCTGCGTGGAAGGCAGTCAAAGTAAGTAGTATCCACAATAATAAACTGGAGATTAACGAGGATTGTGAAGGTCGTGCAGGATCAGAAAGTTTGTCATTCTGTCTCGGGTGAGGACAGGTCACTATTCCAAGGAATTGACTCAATACCAACAACTTTTGGGCTTTGGTCTTGCCAACTCTATGGCAGGGAACAACAGAAGCTGGGGAAAGCCTGAGGGTGCAGAGGGGAGGTACTAAAGTAGGCAGCAAATTAGAATCATCTGGAGACCCGGAGCTCCAGTGCCCCAGCTTGATTTAATGGCCATGGGACAGGACCTTAACATGGATGGTTTTTAAAAGATCCCAGGTGATTCTAACATGCAGCCAGGATTCAGACCTTGGGGGTGGGCAATGTAAATAACTGACGAACCTTTTTTTTTTTTCCTCTTTGAGGGCGAAGAGCAGTTCTTGAAAGGTTTTGAGCACAGAGGTGAAGACTATGTATTCATGAGGATTCCTGGCTTGAAAATGTAATGCCATCCAGCTATACTGGATGTATCTTTTAAACCACTTTAAAAGGCTCTTGAAACAAGTGAGGGTATAAATTAAAACAAGTAAAAGTAGTGAGTGTCTATAAAAATGCCTGACACATGACAGTTGCCAAATAAACATTAGTGACTTATCATGGATAAATGCTTTGTATGGTGTCATAAAAATATACGATGCTAAATGTATAATAAAAGTTTATGTTTTAGGCATTATATTTGGCAAAATTCTATTTAGTATTATTTTCAGTTGCTGATAGAAATATATTGAGTGGCACCTGGTGAATAAGTGAAAACTATACATAGACATATAAGAATAATAGTTTATTGTTTTCTACAAATCCCTGTCTGCAATTGGAAATGATGTAGACCTATGATAAGCCATAGGAATCCCTTGGGAGGATGATGAATAACAATAGAAAGGAAGTTAAATGATAAAATATTTTCTATATTTGTGTAAGTACTATTTATAGCAATTCTCTTGTGAAGTGCTCTATGTTTACTGTGTTTACATGCCATTTCCAATCTGGGGGGTTCTCAAATTGCTCTGCTTTTAAAAAAGTAAAAAGCTCTCTCTCTCTCTCTCTCTCTCTGGAGTATTTGAAAAAACAGGTATAAAATGTGAGTTATAATACAGAGCTGAAGAAACAATTTAAGCCTTGAGTTGCAATATTAAAAGATTTTATAGGCAAAATGGAGTGATGCAGGAAGCATCAACAGAAGATGGAAGGAATACACCTTCCATTAGCCTTAGCCGTAGCAACTAAAACATTAGCCTTCAGTTGATAGAATACAGTTTGAAATGTGTCAACAAGCTGATGAAGTGCTGGAAAGCACTCACCGATGCCAAGAAATTTGGAAGACAGCTACATGGGCAACCTATTGGAAGAGATTTCTATGTGTACCCATGACAAAGAAAAGTGAGATGGGGCCCCTCTAGCTACAACGCCTGGTTTGATGTGTTATCATTCTGGTATCTATGCCTGTGACTATGATCCCATTTTTGAGTGAGTTCTCTGTTACAGGTTTGGGGGGAAGGGGAGTGTATAATTTTAAGACCGATTTCCTGGAAGGTGCAATTTAAGACACGGTCCTTTATTTTCCTTGGAAACGTAGTCAGCTGAAAGACCAAACCATACCTGCAACAAAGCCATTCCTTGGTGTATAAGAACCATTTCAGATAAAGAGACAAATCCCAGGACCATAGGAAGAACACAAGAGCACATTCCGCATCTGTCTGACATAGCAGAGGCCAAGACTCAAGACAGTGGCATGGAAGAGCGTTGAGCCTCTGGAGGAGCTTTTCCTAATTGGGCATGAGACTATGGGGCTGGTTCCCTGGAGGGCGAAGCCCGGGGCTGAGAGGCTGAGGATTGACTGAGGAGCAGTGTGTGTGAGGACCAATGACTATATGCTTGCTGTTTGCTGATCCTGACTTGTGGTACCTCATTCATTTCCTTCCTAATTGTTTGCATTGCCTGTGAGTTCCGTGTGACCACTGCAATGTATTACTGAACCCAGCATAGAAGTGAGATGCTGTGAGAGCAACACTTGATGTCAGGACGGTAAAGGAAGGATGGAGCTTAGAGTATGTCTGATACCTGCCTCTTAGCAATAGGGAAACCAGAGAAGGTCAGATGTGACCTTTAATTCTATTGACAGCAAAAAAAAAAATGACCTGATTGAATGCAGAAATTATTCAACAATGTCACATGCAAGTACAAATTGTCATGAAGACCATGTCACAGTGGTAGGGACAGCACATGGACTGATGTGGAGCTGCCAGAAACTCAAGCCGGATTCAGAAGAGGACAGGGGACAAAGGATTTCATTGCGGACATCATATTGATCTCAAAGTCCAGAAGACCAGAGAGATGTTTATTTGTGTTTCACTGACTAGACAAAGACATTAGATTGTGTGGACCATTACAAACTCTAGGGAGTCATGTGAAGAATGGGCATTCCAGAATACTGTATTGCATTCCCTCCAAACATGTACATGGTTCAAGAGGCAGTTGCGCAAATAGAAACATGGAAATACTGTATGGTTTAAAATAAGGAAAATTTTGCATCAGGTTTGTCTCCTCTCACCATGCGTATTCATTGTTTATGCTGAGCAAAGAATCAGAAACTCTTGATTATATGAAGTAGAACAGGATTGGAGGAAGGCTTATTAACAACCTGTGATAGGCATATGACATAACCTTGCTTGCTGGAAATGGGGAGGGCTGGAGGTACTTTCGAATGAAGATGAAAGATCGAAGCTCTCAGTATAAATTACAACTTAATGTGAAGCAGATCTAAATCCTCACAACTGGACTAAGAGGTAAATGGAGAAAAGATTGAAGTCATCAAGAATTTTTGTTTTGCTTTTATTCACAATACATGCTCACAGAAGCGGCAGTCACCATGAAATGATGAATGAA
Organism: Nesogale talazaci; assembly: GCA_004026705.1. NCBI lineage: Eukaryota > Metazoa > Chordata > Mammalia > Afrosoricida > Tenrecidae > Nesogale > Nesogale talazaci. The sequence goes on from PVJH01009568.1 coordinate 22,999, forward strand.
ATGATGTATACCATTCGGTAAATCTTTAAGCTTTAAAGACCTCTTTGGAGTATTGAAGATCAAGGATGTTTCTCTGAGGACTGGGTGCTCCTAGTCAAGCCATGTGAAAGTCAGACATTGCATAAGAAAGACCGAAGGAGAACTGATGCATTTGAATTATGGTGCAGGTGAAGAATATGAAAAGAGCAACACAATCTGTCCTGGAGGAAGTGCAGCTAGAATGTTCCTTGGAAGCAAGGATGGTGAGACTCATATACTTTGGACATGTTATCAGGAGCGAGCAGTCCCTGGAAAAGGTATCATGCGTGCTACAGTAGAAAGACTGATAAAGAGGAAGACCCTTGACTAGATGGATTGGCACAGTGGTTGTTATAATGGCTAAGGCACAGCAATAGTTGTGCGGGTGGCACGGGCCTGGCAGTGTTTTGTTCTGTTGTGTGTAGGGTCACTATAAGTGGGAACGGACTCCATGTCCTCCGACACCCACCACCAAGTGCCTCAGGTGTTCATCTCCATTTCTCCCTTTGGCTGGTCAAACTCAGATATCTCATAGTCCTGTGATGACTCCGAAATTTTTTTCACTTATAGCTTCCCAGTAGTTCTTTACTCAGTGTTGTGACACTTTCCCCTATGAATTTTCAGCTAAATGTTCCGAAATAAGCTCAAATGGACTCCCGTGCATATTTATTTATTTATTTATTTTGGGGGGGATTTTTTTTGGCATCACTGCCCTCTGGTGGTGTGAGTAGGAGGCTCAGCATTTGCTCCTGTAGAGCCACTGCTAGAATTGAACCTCCATTCCAGTGGGCCGCAGTCCCACGCACAACCACTATGCCAGTGGGGCTCAGCCCGTCCTGTGCATATGTCTTGAGTTCTTTTTCTTTAAAAAAAATCATTTTACTGGGGGCTCGTACAACTCTCATCACAATCCATCCATTCACCCATCCATTGTGTCACTTAATACTTGTACGTTTGTTACCATCATCATTACTATAGTCTCTCCTCTAAGTCCTTTGCTTCGTAAATTCCAGTTGCTCCAGCCTCCTCAGTCTCTTATCTCTGTCTCCTCAGAGACTGCTGTGATCTATTTGAATTCCTCTTTCTCTCTCTTCAGTAAATGGAATATCTTGAGCAGAAAGCCAGGTTGAGCATTGGGCTTAAATAAAACCAAGAAACCAAACCCATTCTTATAGCGACCCTATAGGACAGAGTAGAACTGCCCTTGTGAGTTTTCCAGACTTCACTCTTTGAATCAGAGTTTAAGTTTTTGTCACACTTGTTAAATATCTGAAAACAGATGATTCATCAATACTTCTACTTCCAGCCACTCACCCCTACCAAGATCACAGAAAGGAACAGTTTTACATTGAAGGTGGACAGAAGACTAGAGTAGACTAGAAGGTTGTTCAACGGTCATTCAAATGTTTCTTGCTGTTAATTTGCTTACTGGCAACCCATACCAAATAAGAAAGAAGCAGTTATTTGATACCCAGCTACTTGTTTTACAACATTTTTTTGGGGGGGGCATCACTGCTCTCGGACGGTGGGAGTAGGAGGCCCAGCCCCACTGCTAGAATTGAACCTCCGTCCCAGTGGGCCGCAGTCCCACGCACAACCACTATGCCATGGGGGCTGGAACCCCAGTGGCATAATGAGTTTATGCTTTGGCTAGTAGAAGGTCAGAGGTTCAAATTTGCCAGCTGCTCCACAGTAGATGAAACTTTCTGCTCCCTTAAGCATTAATAGCTGGGAATCCCACTGGGGCAGGTCTAGCCTGTCCTATAGCGTTGCCGTGAGCTGGAATCAACTAGAGGGGAGTGAGTTTTTAAAATGCTATGCTCTTGTTACTTCTTCATATAGCATAATTAGTTGAATAACAGCCTGGCAAGAAAATTTAAAGAGCTAGTAATTCATCCTTTGACACCTATTATTTATTATCCAATATACTTATCCAAATGAAGGCATTTTTATTAGTTAATGTTCCTCCCTTAACCATTTTAATTGCCTACAATAAGAAAACCAAACATTTCTATGTGTTAAAATTTCCCAAAGCAGTTTCAGAAAGCTACAGAATAAATACTGTAAATGGCACAAAGCCTTTTAACACCCTAACCATAACACTGACCTACTGTAAACACCTTATAAAAACACAAGAGACTTGTATTTCCTGTCAATGGAAGTAACATTACAGTACACTTTTCTTCTGGGAATGTGAATGGTGATGTTATTAAGAAAACTATTTTTTGCTTTCTAAGTCAACTCAGGTGGCAATATAATGTGAGTCTTGGTGCTTTATTTTACTTTAAAACTGTCACGCTGGTAATGGATGGAAAAACTTAAGCATTCACAGTATTCTTCCATTTTAGTATAAAACCAGTGAAGCAATGTGATGTAGTAAGATTACTAGAATTCGGGTATCTCTGCTTTACTCCTCACTGTCAGTAACTGATTTTCCCCGGTTGAGATAGGTTCATTCATCACTGTGACTTCCATACAAAGAGAACTTTTCTGACAGAAGACTGACATTGGTTCTGGTGGAGAGGAACGGCTTACTAGAGATGTGCATGGCACTTAGGGACCGGGGTCTCATTGGGGGTCTCAGTGACCAAGTTCAGTGGTTCTTAACCCTGACCCAAAGCTCTTTGTTGGTTGTTTCATTTTCTGGGCTTTGTTTGTGGAGTTGTTTGTTTGTGTGAGTCCCAGTTTTTAATTTTTCAAAAAGTTAATATGCAGCAAAAGTCACTTCTTTTAGGTGAGCACTCCCCCACAGTTTAATAATCAAATGGCATCATGCAATCCCCACACGATCAAGATCCAGAGTAGTTTGTATCCTTGGAAAAACTGCCCACATGTCCCTTTGTCCCTGCAAAATTTGGCAATGGTGGAGATATTTCCTTTCCCTCCATGTTGCCGTGTCCGTAATGCCACATGGATGGACTCATACAGTCTCTGGCCTTTTCAGACTCACCCCAAGTCATCTTTTTGTTTTGTTTTGTTTTGCTTTGGGGGGGCATCATTGCCCTCAGGTGGTGGGAGTAGGAGGCCCAGCCTTTGCTCTGTGGAGCTGACAAGTCATCTTTTTATAATATTATTTTTATCATCTTATTCAAAGTAGAATTCATAAATAATATCTCCATGTATAATTTCAAGACTGTCACTATAATGCTCTCACTTACATATGAGAAGCCAAAACAAAAGCGGTTTGTAAGAAGAAAGGCTAAACATAACAGTATAAATGATAAATGCAACAAATATTATTTTACTTGTAACACAATAAAAAGTGAAAATGCTGAGCACAGTGGGCTCAGATGCAATTAGATAACCAGATGTTTACTTTAATGAAAAGGTTTGGTTTTATGGGAAGTGGGAATATGAGAAACTTCTATATAAGAAGTACAGGAAAATGAAAAAGGCAGAGGTATGATGTAATTTATCTAAAATGTGAACAGCTCTTGGTAAAGAGCCAAACAAAACCGAGTACAATCTCCCCTTACTATTACAGTAGCTACATTTCTGGAAAATTCTGTATCCATAAAAAACAGTCGTTTTATAGACAAAATGCTATCGTTTTCTAGGTTCATTTAAGTGTAAACAAGCTTACCCTTACATAGATGTCCAGTGGGGAAATCAAGTGATCTGCGGCTTATAGGCCAATTCCCAAGGGGTCCTGTCCATGCACAGCAGGTATCTACAGCTTCTGTTTCCACCCTGTAAAAATCTAAAGCACCGTCTAGTCATTCTAACAGACACAAGTATTCCAAAAATTTCTGAGATGTTCAATCTCGAGATGACTGCTGAGGCCCAGTGACTAAGATGAAGTATCTCTCATGCCTCCTCGTTCACTCATTGGGATTCCATGCCCACTGAACTTCCAATTACTAATTAAATTCTTCAGGTAGAATGAAATGCCATGGAATGTGGACATTTGCATGTTAGTTCCCAGAAATATATTTCCCATTTCTAGACAAATCGATGATCATTTTGGCTTACCCCAGTTTCGTTTTGAGTTTGTTTGTTCTGCAACTGCCTGTGAAGTCCTAAGGTTAGGTAAAGGGAACCGCCTGTTTTGTGGTAACTTTGACAAGGTATTGCACCTCAGTAGGTCTTGGTTCTTAATGAGCTAATCCTACTCGATGAAATTTTGAATGTGCTCTTTTTTTTTTAATTTAAAAAAAATTTTTAAGGCATCACTGCCCTCTGGTGGTGGGAATAGGAGGCCCAGCCTTTGCTCCTGTGAGCGGGAATTGAACCTCCATCCCAGTGGGCTGCAGTCCCGCGCACAACCACTACGTCACCGGGGCTCAGCCGAATGTGCTCTTTTAAAAAATCAGAATGACCTATTTTTTGTGCCACAAAGTTTCTTCCTATATGCACAGAATGGCTACTAAGTATGATCTGAATGAGGTCAGTCACATAATCTGGCATTGTTTGATTTTGACTATTCTAGTGGGAGGAAAGACAATGTTATCAGGTTCATGGCCAGATGACTCAGGAAATTTGAGTACTCATTAAGACGATTGCATTTAGAAGGAATTCAACTTTTATTATGGTTCTTAAAAATCAACTAGGTAACTTCTCTCCCTCTCCACCCATCCTTCCATGGATATATCTATCTATATTCATATACATATATATATATAGTGTATAAAGTCCTTGGCAAAAGTTTTAAAATTAAAAAAACAAATTCTTTATCTTATGAGAAGATATTTTAGAGTCATGCTGCTTTCTTTATAATTCTAATAGATGCTGCTAATTACTATCCTCAACATTAATATTCATTTTCATCTTTGCATTTTGTGGCAGTCATGTGCTTATGTTAATTTTATGGTTGAAATGTAGGGGTGGAGTCTAGCCTGTTAATCTGGAGATAGCCATTGAGTAGCAGATGAGGCCTCTATGTGGGCATGGCTTTCACCTAAGACTCCTGGGAAATCTCGCGATATTTCCCTCATGAAGATGAGAAGCTATCTTCCCCAGTTGTTGGGAGTGAGTTTCAGAGATGATTAATCACAGACAACACAGAATGGCGGCGTCTGGGAGGCTGGAGTAGTCGGTGGGGAGACCACACGGCTTTGCCCTGCTGGAGCTGGACCTCTGAGGCTGGGGGGGCCACATGGAGTCCTCTTCCAGCGATGAGTTGTTTCTGCCACCACGGGATGCTGTTGATGGACCCTGAGCCCTGGAAGCGAGGAGCCATGGGGAAACCCCTGTCGGTGCCGAGACTCTGCACCCACTGACTTGCGACTTCGTGAGTCAGAGGAAGACTTTATGGATTGATTTCGGGCATATGGGTTAATATCAGACTTGTGACTTTGAGCTGTACTGGGATGTTTTTCACAATGTCCTGTTCCTCTTGAATATAAACCCATTCCTTGTATCCATATGCGTGTCTCTGAAATTTGTTCCTCTAGTCTACCCGGACTAACACACATTTTTTATTAATCATTTTATTGCTGGGGTGTCTTAGGAATCTTACAACAATTCATCATTCAATAGTGTTAAGCACACTTATACATATGCTTCCATCAACATTTTCAAAATAATTTCTCTCTACTTGAACCCTTGGTGTCAGCTCCTCTCTTTCCCCCTCTTTCCTTCCCCCTCCCCCCCCTCCCAACCTCGTGAATTCTTGATCAATTATATATTATTATTGTTATTTCATGTCTTATACTGTCCATTGTCTCTCTTCACCCACCTTTATGTTATTCGTCCTCCTGGGGGGGGGGGATGCTATATATTCAATATTGTGGTAGGTTTCCCCTTTCTCCCCCTCCCTCCACTCCTAATATCCCCCTACCCTCATGATATTGGTACTCCCACTACTGTTTGTGTTAGTCGGGGTAGACTAGAGGAACATTGGCCGCTCTTCCTTTCATTTAAAATTAATATATTTATATATAAATATACCTATAACTATGCCTCTATATGTTGGTCAGGGAACAACAAATTCATAAGCACTCACATGTGTATAAGAAAGAGCTTTATATACAAGAGCAGATGAATATTGAGAAAACATCTCAGCCCAGTTCAGATTAAGTCCATAAGTCTGATATTAGCCCCTATGTGTGATACCAATCTATAAAGTCCTCTTCAGACATGCAATGATGCCAAATACAGGAAGATCACAGGCCAATGGGTGCAAACTCTTGAGGATCCAGTGGCAGTAGCAGCATCTCAGCACTGTCTGGGGTCTCCGTGTGACTACTCCAGTTCCCATGACACAGGGGCTGTCTGTCAGTCATGTGTCTTGTCTCTCAGGGAGTGAGTAGAAACAGAGTCTTCCACCTCCAAGGAGGAAATACAAGAATTCCCAGAATCTTCAGAGGAAAACCATGCCCACACAGAGACCTCATTGGCTATATCCTGATTGACAGACCAGACTCCACCCCTTCACTCCTAAACCTCTCAAATCCCAAACTGACACCAAATTATGTAACACCACACTGTTCCTGAGGATTTTAACTCTCCCAAATTCCACAGGTCCAGAGCTCTTATCTGTGGGTACTCTGGTCTAGCTAGATTTATAAGGTAGAAATGAGTCATGGTGTGGGAGAATGGAAGGAAATATTCAGGAACTAGGGCTGAGTTCCGGTGGCGTAAGTGGTTGAGTGCAGCCCGCGGGTTTGGTGGTTCAAATCCAGCGGTTGCTCTTAGGAGCAGTGCTGGGTAGCTCCCACGACCACCAGAGGGCAGTGATACGCCCCCCCCCCAAAAAAAAACACAAAAGAAATATTCAGGAACTAGAAGAATGATATGTGTTTAGTTGGCATTATGTTGCACCCTAATTGAATCGTGCTTTCCTTCTAGCCTTTGTGTGTGGGGATGTCCAATTGTCTACAGTTGGGTTTGGGGTCTCCACCCCCAACCCCTCTCCTTCATATCGATTTATTTGTTTTGGATCTTTTGATACTTGATACCTGCTCCCTTCAACACCTCATGATTATACAGGCTGGTGTGTTTCTTCCATGTGGGCTGATTTGCTTCCTTGCTAGATGGCTTTTTGTTTAATTGCAAGCCTTTAAGATCTCAGACACTCTATCTTTTGATAGCCGGGTACTATCTGTTTTTTTTCACCAGATTTGCTCATGCACCCATTATGTCTTCAGTGATTGTGTCGCCAGGTTATTAGAACAAAGTGTTCTTGTGTTAAGGGAGGCCTTGTATAGAGGGCCAAAGTCCATTTGCTATCTTAATACTTCACCTATAAATATATATGCATTGGCCTCTCTTCCTGTCATTTAAAATTAATATATTTACATGTAAATATACCTATAACTATACCTCTATGTGTTGGCCAGGGTTGACTAGAGAAACAAATTCATAGACACTCCTATGTGTATAAGAAAGAGCTTCCTATATAAGAGCAATAGAGGGTTGAGAAAACATCCCAGCCCAATTCAGATCGAGTCCATAAGTCTGATATTAGCTCACATGTCCAATATCTGTCTGTAAATTCTCCTTCTGACTCATGCAACACTGCAATAACACGGAGTGCAGGAAGATTACAGGCCAATGGGTGGAGAGTCCTGTGGATTCAGTAGCAGTGGACGTATCTTAGCACTGGCGTGGCCTCCATGACCTCCAGCTCCATGGTCTCCAGCTCCAAGACTCTGACTGCCATCACCCTAGCTCCCTGTGTTTTGTCAGCAGCAATGTCTTGCAGGGAAAGTTGGCATGTGCCACCTCCAGTAATGCTTCAAATGAGGTCATCAAGCTGTGACCTGATTGACAGGCCAAAATCCACCCCTTCACTCTTAGTCGTTTCACTTTGGCTCCAGATTATGTAACTACCACACTCTATGAACAGCTTTTGCCTCCTATTTCTTTTCTCTATTTCCTTTCACCTCCCTCCTATTCCACTATCATGCTCACCCTCTGTTCAGCACTCAGCAATTCCTTTCAGATACTTTGCACTTGATCAGATCCCAGCAGGCATTATACACCCTCCTCATCAACAATTTCAGATCTCTTGTTGTGCCCTTATCCATGAATTTGTTGGTTCCCCATTCCCCCTTCCTCCTCTTCTTTCATCTACCCGCTCCACCACCAAACCGCTGGTCCTGTGGTCAAGATTGTTTGTCCTGTCTACAGATAGACATAGGGAGAAAGAAAAAGAAAAACCAAGAGATAGTTTCAGGTCTATCTGCTGACCCTTCCTTATGTTTTTCGATCAAGTCTTATGAGGTGCCAAGCCCTGTGCTCCAAGTCAGAAGTCTATTTTCAGGATTCCTTGGAGACTTGGTTTCTTTACTCCTCTTGCTGCCGTGTTGCACTCCCTTTGAGTTTCACCCCGCTCTGTACACTCTCCGTACCAGGTCTTCAGTTCTGCCCTCCTATCACCATGGGTCAGTGAGGGAACATCTTGTCTTGTGATGGGGCCGGCCATCTTTGCATCTTATCAAAGATAAAAGATCAATTTTCATTGTTTTAAATTATGTTTCTGTGATTATATTCATGTTGAAGATCTTTTAAAGCATTACATAACCAGGGCTTTTATTTCTTTTTCATTTATTATTGGAATTTTGCTAATTTTTTTTGATAGGGTAGTTATCTCTTTAAAAATATATTGACCAGGCTGAGCCCTTGTGGCATAAGTGGTTGAGAGTGGAACTGTGGCCCGCGGGCTTGGTCAATATATATTGACCACTGGAGACACAGTGCGGGAATTGTGCCGGATCTGATCCCACCACACTGGGGTGAAACACTAAGGGTGTGATGCAACAGGGCAGCAGGAGGAGAAAAGCAATCAAGTCCCAGGGAATACTCAAAATAAACCTTGGGGCCAGGGTATGGCACCCTTTCAGAAAGACTCTTAAAAGTCAACAATCAGACCTGGAACTATTTATAGCTTTCTTTGTTGTTGTTGTTGGTGGTGGTTTTGTTGTTATTTTGTTTTGCTTTTCTGTCTTGATTTCGTGTTTATTATTGTCTCTCCATGTCTATCTAGATAAGATAGGTGGGATAAACAATCCAGAGGAGAAAACAACAGGATTGATGGTTCCAGGGTGGGACACAGGAAAGGGAGAGGTGAAAGGGTGAGGGAGGTCAACAAACTCAGGGACAAGGGAAGGACAAGTGATCTAAAATCAATGGCAAGGAAGGCATAGGATGCTCGGTGAGGCTTGTTTAAAGCAATGTAGCTGAGAAGAATTAGTGAAACCCAAATGAAGGTTGAACATGATAGGAGGACAGGAGGAAAATAAAAGGAAATAGAGGAAAGAACTAGAAGGCAAAGGACATTTATGGAAATCTAAATACAGGCATGTACTTATGTAAATATATTTTTATATAATGCTAGGGAAATAGATGTATGTACATATATTTATATGCTAAGTATTAAGGTGGCAGACGGACATTTGGCCTCTACTCAAGTACTCCCTCAAGGCAAGAAGCTTTAAGTTTTTTTTTTTTAGGCATCACTGCCCTCTGGTGGTGGAAGTAGGAGGCTCAGCCTTTGCTCCTGTGAGCGGGAATTGAACCTCCATCCCAGTGGGCCGCAGTCCCGCACACAACCACTACGCCACTGGGGCTCAGCCCACAAGAAGTTTTAATAACCCGGCATTACATGGTGTTCACCTGCCTGACATGATGCTGAAGACAAAATGGATGCATAAGCAAATGTGGTGAAGAAAACTGATGGTTTCTGACTATCAAAAACTACAACTTTTGGGTTCTTAAAGACTTGAAGATAAACAAGCAACCATCTAGCTCAGAAGCAACAAAGCCCACATGGAAGAAGCACCCCAGCCTGTGTGATCACAGGGGCTTGATAAGAGCAAGTACCAACCACCAAGGAACAAGAATCATGTCACCAAAAATGAGGGGAGGTGCAGGTGGGGACCTAAGTCCATTTGTGAACAATTGGACATCCCCTTGCAGTGGGGTCATGGGGAGGAGTGGGGCCAGTCAGGTTGCAGAGAAGTAATGATGATGCATACAGCTTTCCTTTAGTTCTTGAAGGCTTCCTCCCCCAACTATCACGGTCCCAATTCTGCCTGACAAATCCAGCTGGATTGAAGAAGGTACACTGGTACAGACAAGAACTGGTAGCACAGGGAACCCAGGACAGATGAACCCCTCAGGAGCAGTAGTGAGAGTGGAGGGAAGGTGGAGTGGAAAGGGGGGGCGGCGATTACAAAGATCTACCCAAAACCTACCTGGAGGATGGACATCGGAGGAGCGGATGAGGGGAGATGATGGGCAGTGTAGGATATGACAAAATAATAATTGAAATATCAAGGGTTGGGGGAAGGGGGAAGGAGAATGGGGGGGATGAAAAGCTGATGTCAAGGGCTCAAGTGGAGGGGCAGATGGTCTGAGAAGGATGATGGCAGCAGGCATGCAAAGGAGCTTGGCACAATATGGACTGTGATAAGCCATGCATTAGCCCCCAATAAAATGTTTAAAAAAATGATGATGGCGGGCTGAACCCCAGTGGCGTAGTGGTTGTGCGCGGGACTGCCACCCACTGGGTTGGAGGTTCAATTCCAGCAGTGGAGCTGGGCCTCCTACTCCCACCACCAGAGAGCAGTGATGCCCAAAAACAAAAACAAGAAAAAAATTTTAAAAATGATGATGGCAATAAATGTGCAAATGTGCTTGACACATTGGAAGAATGTATGGATTGTGATAAGAGATATAAGAACCCCCAATAAGAGTATTTAAAAAGAGAGAGAAAAAAGAAGCACACCAGTGTGTGTGATCATGAGATGTCCATGGAACCAAGTATCAGCATAAAAACCAGAACAAAAAAAATCATACCAATGTGTATGAGGGGGAGTACAGAGTGGGGACTCAAAGCACCTCTGTAGACAATTGGACATCCCCTTACAAAAGAATCACAAAGAAGAGATGAGTCAGTCAGGGTGCCGTACAGCACCAATGAAACATACAACTTTCCTCTGTTCTTCAATGCTTCCTCCCCTCACTAGCATGACCCCAATTTTGCCTTACAAACGCAGGTAGGCCAAAGCATGTACATGGGTACAGATAAGACCTGGAAACACAGAGAATCCAGGACAGATAAACCCAGGAGGACCAATAATAAGAGTAGAAATACCAGGGAGGGGGGGAGGTGGGGAGAGAATGGGGGAACTAATCACAATAATCTACATATAGCCCCCTCCCCTCAGAAAAGTTGGTGAAGGGAGACATCAGTCCATTAAACACATGAAAAAAAATATAACAATTACTAAGAGTTCATGAGCGTGGAAGAGGTAGAGGAAAAAGAGGAGCTGTTCCCAAGGGCTCAAGTAGAGAGACAATGTGTTGAAAATGATGATGGCAACATATGTGTAAATGTGCTTGACACAATGGATTGTGGATTGTGATAAGAGCTGTATGAATCCACAATGAATTATTTAAAATATATATTGACCAGGATTACTTTATATTACTGATTTTAGACCAATATTCCCCAGGATATCATGTATATTTTAATGTAATTTCATTTTTTTCTGCCATAATCAATGAGTACATACTGCCATAATCAATGAGTACATGTGCATCCATGTGTGTATTCTCTTGACTTTTTATGTGGCAAAGACATCATACTTGGTGGAGTGGAGGAGCAGTGAAAAAGAGGAAGGCCCCCAAGGAGATGGGTGGACACAGTGGCTGCAGCCATGGGCTGAGACACAACAGCCATTGTGATGCTGGGGCAGTACCGGGCCTTGTTTCATTCTGCTGTGCGCAGGGTCAAGGTCAGTCCGACCTGACTTGATGGTACAGCAATCTCCTGATGCGCTGTTACAACCATGGCTAACTATCTTCAGCAAAAACGTACTTGCATATGCTGTTGTCTGATGATTTCAGCCTTTTGTTGGATCACTTTTCTTTGGAATGGGTACATATATGGATCAGTCTCTTCCCGTTGGTAGCCATCTACCAAATTTTTTGGCACAGAAACATTTCTATTTGTACTTCATCAGTTCCTGAAGCCTTGCTTTTCATGTATGCCTTGGGCACCTCTTGTACTTCTTCCACCAGCAACAGTGGTTCTTACTCCTATGTTGCCAGTGTTCTACACTGGTTGAAGACTGACCACCCGGTCTGAGTGATAATTCTTTTTTTGTTTTGTGTTGTTTTGTTGTTTTGTTTTTTTTGGGCATCACTGCTCTCCGGTGGTGGGAGTAGGAGGCCCAGCCCCACTGCTGGAATTGAACCTCCATCTCAGTGGGCCGCAGTCCCGCGCACAACCACTACGCCACCGGGGCTCAGCCCCCTGAGTGATAACTCTGTGCCCCTCTGTCTCCTTCCATTCCTGGGAGTTGTTTCTTTTTGGCCCACAGCAGGCCACACATTGTTTGCGATTTTTTTCAGCTGTTTCAGCTTAAGAAATGCCACAGTGAGAAAGAATAATCATTTATACATGAGCAAGGGTTCATGAGGGAGGAAAGCTGCGGGAGGGAAAGAACGAAAGGAGGAGCTGATACCAAGGGCTCCAGTGGAATGGCAACACGTGCACAAATGTGCTTGACACAGTGGATGTGTGTATAGAGTGTGAGTTGCATGAGCTCCCAATAAAATGATTTAAAGAAAAAAGAAAAGAAAGAGTTAAAGCCTCTGAAACTCACAGGGGCAGTTTGTTTTACACTCTCCCCACGGGTGGCCATGAGTTGACACCGCCTCCTTGGCAGTGAGCTTGGCTTGCGTTTATCGACTCTAAATCACTGCCAAAAGATGAATGGGAGAGGCACACTGGCTCCTGCCTTAAGCAAAGTGGCCTCTTCAAAGCACGTCGACAGCCAGTGGCCCCATTTTCTGAGACTAATTCTGAACTCTAAGCTCCCTTGTGTAGGGCTTCTGTTATTCAAGGACTTTTCTAGTTCTTCAGGTGTCTGTGCTCTAAACTTTGGGGGGTGAGGATTCTCTGGAGGTAAGACTGCGTGCATGACAGAACTCCAACAAAGGAGTCAGGAGAGAAGAATCTGGCTCATAACACTCTAGAAGGAACCCTCCCATTTTATGTCGTGAAGACAGCCTCAGACTTACCGGGGAGGGAGCTGCTTCACACCCAGGTCTCAAATTGTATCTACTCATTTCACCAATACTAGCCCTCATACAATTCCTGCGAAGATTGGGACCTGGCAGTCTATACCATGCTTCCATGTGAATTATGTATGTAGTTACTGAAATAACATTCATATTTCAAGTTCTCTAGCTTTTGCGTCTCCTGCCTGTACGTATTATTGAAAAAGAGCTTTTGTATCTGGGTTCTTATTCGATTCTCTGTCTCTGCCTGAATCAATTACATTCCCAGGTGATCCGCCCTCTCCCCACTTCCCAAACTTCCTGGTCAATTAAAAATCTCAAGGCCTTCCTTCCCGACACCATGTCTTCCACCTCACCAGAGAATTTCTTTCTAGACCAGAGGTTCTCACCCTGTGGGTCGCAACCCCTTTGAGGGTCGAATAATCTTTTCACAGGGTTCACATGATTCATAAAAGTAGCAAAATTAGG
>PVJH01009568.1:36559-61466 GCA_004026705.1 Nesogale talazaci
GGTTGGTGGGTCACCACAACATGAAGAACTATATTAAAGGGTCATAGTATTAGGAAGGTTGTGAACCACTGATATAAAACCAAACCAAACAAGGCAAAAAACTGTCACTTGACACAAGCGCTGAGCACTGAGCTGCTCCTTCTTTTTTTTGGGGGGGGGGGCATCACTGCTCTCCAGCGGTGGGAGTAGGAGGCCCAGCCCCACTGCTGGAATTGAACCTCTGTCCCAGTGGGCTGCAGCCCCGCGCACAACCACTACGCCACCGGGGCTCAGACCCGAGCTGCTCCTTCTTGGGGTGGGAAAAAACCCCATGCCTTGTCCTCTTAGTCCCCAAGGTACCTTCTTTTAACAGTGGAGACTCCACACTCACCAAATGGGCAAGAGGGTAAGCATTTGGAAGGTTGAGAACCACTGTTCTAGGTGATTTGAAACAAATTTTAATTAGGGGTTTAATTGAAACTTGGCACTTTAGCAAGTTAAAAGACCACCTGGGTGTTAGAACAAGTTGTCTAGAAAAACAAGCCCATTTATGTATAAATGGAACTCATTTATGTATAAAAAAGGACTTTAAATGAAGAGTGAATCTTAAGCATTCCAGCCCAGTCCAACTTAAGTCCATAAGCAAGCCAGTGCCCTCTTCAGACCCATGTAGTTGCAGACCAATGGTGTGGGCAGGTGAAGCATAAAGGAAGAAGATTCCAGGTAGTGGGAGCAAAGTTTCCTGGATCTAAAGTTGGTGAAAACAGGCCAGGACACTGGCAGGTATTTTCACACAAGCATACATTTTAAATGGATTCCCATGGCACATACTCTTTTGCAATTAAGTTTCAATCTCTTTCCTCATGGTTTCTACTGTGAGTGGTGAGGCTTGATCAGTTCTTTCTCTTGTTTTTTTGTTCAAAAGTAACTTTTTCCAGTTCCTTATTTTCTGTTTAAATATAATGTAAGCATATTTAATTAATCAGTCTGGCATTTACTTTGGAGTATGATTTGAGCTAATTAGAGAACCAGCTGCTTTGGAATCATATATTCAATTATCCTATCATTTTCTGACTGATATTTTAATTGAGTTACAGAGAGGCAAGTTTCTCTTTAGTATTTTAGAGCATTTCTCACAGGATTTTGTGCATTCAGATTTCGCATAATGTATTAAATAGAAGCTTTATTTTCCTTATGGCTTTTTCACCGAAAATTATATTACACGCTATGAAATGTCATTTGAAAATGTCATTTAAGACAGTATTTCTTAAGATTTTGGAAAACAGAAAAACAAATTAAATTAAAATGACTTGTAATTACATTATCCAAACACACCTTAAAAAGAGAAAACTACTTGTGAGGATAAAAAATTTCAAATAGGAGAGAGTCAGAAAAAAAGAAAAGAAAAAGAATGGAAAAAGCCTCTCCAAACCCTAACTAACTCATGTTGCTGCTGGTGGAATAAGGTCACAGCGGACTCACAGTGTCCCTACTATGCACAACAGAAGGAAACTCTGCCTCGTCCTGCCCCATCTCCACCATCAGTGTCACATACTGTATCCATCCAACTGCTGGATGGTCTTCAGAACGTAGTCCTTTTCAAAGTCACCACCCAGATCAAGAAATGAAATCTATGAACTGACGGTGTTTATCTATAACATGATGTTGTCGGTGTGTGCATTGCCCTTTATGGACACTAAAGAACAATTACTGCAGACAGTACTTTATCTTACTTTCTTCATAATGAATCCCGGAGATCTCTCAGACAGAGGTTTATTTTTCCAGGAAATGCTTGATATTCCAACTCATACAGAAAGCATACATGAATTTCCTACTCATGGATCATTAGACTGTCTCAGGGTTTTTAAAAAATTGATATTACAAAAAAATAATGCAAAGAATGCCTATTCAAGTATCTTTTGTCGTCCACCCCACCCCCAGCATTGTATCTATGTATAATTCATGAAATTATCAAGTCGAAGGGTATTTCTATCATAAATCCTGTTGGATATTATTTTCCAAAGAAGCTACTTACACTCCTACCAGTAACTATGCAAGTATCTGTCTTCCTATATTTTTCACAATACTGGACTTATCAATATTTTAACTCTTGGATCTCCAGACTGGTAAGACAAAACACCGCATTATTTTGTTGGAATTCTCTCACAGCGCCGTGTTTGGGTGCTGAGTCGTATCGAGTTTATGTACAACAGGGCAAAACCCTGCACCCCCCTCACAGTCCTGGATTTGAGCCCATTATTGCAGGTGTTGTGTCTATCCAAACGTCAGTCTTCTGTGTTTCTAGTCCCATGGACCACCTACGTTCTTGTTCATTTCTTTACTGAATGATGTATATAGGCACTTTAAATTTAAGAACATCATTCTCTTGTTTGTCGTGCGTTTGCAATTTTCTGTGTCCCCTTTCCTTCCCCTAGTACTTTTATCTCATTTCTTTTACAGCTTGTAAACAATTTGCTGCTACAAATAGCTAAGTTTATAAAGACATTCATCAATATTTTCTTCTAAAGCATTGTGACTTTGTTTTTGCTATTCATTTCAGTGGAACAGCTCTATTAAAGTATGACATACATAAAGAAAAACGAACAAATCGCAAATATGTAGCTTCATGAGTATTAACAAAGTAAATATTTCTGTGGAGCCGACACCCGGGTCAAGAAATGAAATATACTCCCTTAATCTCCTTTGATGACTTTCCAATCATGACTGCCCTCCAAGGGTAATCATAAATTTGACCTCTAATGTCACAGATTAATTTTCCCTGTTTTTTTTATAAATGTAATCTATGAAGGGGTTTAAAATTTATGGAAAAATTTAATGAAAAGAGAATGGAATTTTTTGTCTGCAAATGTCCCCTTGTAAAGTATGCACTGCTTTAGTTTCTTTAATTCATCGTGATGTTTGTGAGAACCATTCAAACTGTGTGCAACTGTGTGTAGTATCCCACCATAGAAATATACAACAAATTTATTACCTGCTCCACCCTTGGTAAGTATTTGGGTTGTAACTATTTTGAGGCCATTACAAAGTGTCTTTTGACGGCTATATACAATCCTCCTCCCCCTTCTATCTAGGAGTGGAATAGCTGGGCTCACCGTTAGTAGTTGCTTCCAAACAGTTTTCCAAGAATAGTTATATCAAATTATACTCCCATCAGTAGTCTGTGAAAGTCTCAACTTTATATGCCTTTCTTTTTCATTGAAACATTCTGATAGGTGTAAAATGGTTTCTTGCTGTTGTTTTAATTCATGTTTCACTGATGTCGAGTGAATTTCAGTTGTCTTCATGTGATTATTGGCCAGTTTGGTGTTTTCAGGTATCGACCATTTATGTGTAGAGCTTATTCAAGTCTTTTGCTTACATTTCTAGTGGATGGTCTGTTCATTTCTCATTGTTACAGGCTCCATAGAAGAGTCCTATATACTCCCAATGTATTTTCTCACTCTATTGTTGTCTTTTCATTTTCTTTCCTTTGTTTTTAATCATTTTATTGGGGGCTCATACAGCTCTTATTAAAACCGATACATACATCCATTGTGTCAAACACATTTGTACATTTGTTGCCATCATCATTTAAAAAACATTTTCTTTCTACTTGAGCCCTTGGTATCAGCTCCTTATCTTTTCATTTTCAGTGTTATTGTTTGATAAAATAAGATTTTCATTTTAAGATAATTCAATTAACCAAATGGATGAGACATCGATTTCTTATCAATAAATCATTTCATTGGTGGCTCTTACAGTTCTTACAACAATTCATACATCAATTGCATCAAACATATTTGTCCACATGTTGACTTCATCATTTTCAAAACATTTTCTCTTTTTTTTTTTTGGGGGGGGGGGCATCACTGCCTTCAGGTGGTGGGAGTAGGAGGCCCAGCCTTTGCTCTGTGGAGCTGGAATCGAACCTCCATCCCAGTGGGCCGCAGTCCCGCGCACTCAAAACATTTTCTTTCTGCTTGAGTCTTTGATATTAGCTCCTCTTTTATCCCTCCCTTCCTCCCTCACCCTCCAACCCTCATGGACCCCTGAAAAATTATAAATTATTTTTATTTTCATGTCTTATAATACCCACTGTCTTCATTCACCCATGTTTCTGTTGTTCATTCCCCTGGGGTCAGGGTGGGGACGTTATGCCTCCATTATTGTAGTAAGTTTCCCATTTCTCCCCTTCCCCCCATCCCCTTCCCCTTCCCCTCATGATATTCCTATTCCCATTACTATTCCTGAGGTGTCTATCTGTCCTGGATTCTCTGTGTTGTGTTGAGAGCTCTTATCTGGAAACATCAATTACTTTTTAATGTCCCTTAAAAAATTCTAGCAGAGACCAGAGATGTACACTGTTACAGATAGAAATGGAAACACAGGGAATCCAGGACAGATGATCCCTTCAGGACCAGTGCTGACAGTGGAGATACCACTGTGAGAGGTTAGAGGGAAGCTGGAGTAGAAAGGGGAAACTGATTATAAGGCTCTACATATAACCTCCTCTCTGGGAGATGGACAACAGAAAAGTGGGTGAAGGGAGACATCAGACAGTATAAGATATGACAAAATAATCATAATTTATAAACTATCAAGGGTTTATGGGGAGTCAGGGAGGGAGGGGAAAATGAAGATCTGCTAAGTCGATAGCAAATGTTTTGAGAATGATGAGGGCAACAAATATGCTTGACACAACAGATGGATGATTGTGATGAGTTGTACGACCCTCCAATAAAATGATTAAAAAATCAAAATCGAAACAAATTCCAGCAGATTTAATGAAATATGGTTGACATAAATTTAAAATGAATCATTTAGTCATCTTTTGGGACTGACGGGTAATGTCCTTTATTTTGAATGTAGCTTTGATTGTAGTTCATCTGGGAAATGTACTCTACTTTGCTTTTCTATCCCTCGACTGTTGCCCCGTGTCGTTGTTTCCCGTTGCCTCCCTGACATGGCAAGCACAACCTTGTGTTCAGGATATGGGATGGGAGGACCTGGACGAGAAGAAAACCACAAAGGAGATCTCTGGAAGAGAGCACGAGCTAGGTGGCTTGGAAGTGCCGTCATAGGAGAAAGGAATCACAAGAGTTTTGCAGAGATGGCTGGGAAATGTAGTACACCATACTTCCATAACAAACTGGGAACTGCTGTGACGCGGGGGTCTGAAGTGGTAAAATGTGTAAGCAATATAGTAAGAGGTGTCCCTGGCCTCGGCTGGGGGCAGCTGCCTACTTTTGGAGACACTGGCTAAAGTAGGAAAGAAACCACCTTTTCTCCTCCTCCTCCTTTTTATTCTTATTACGAGGTCCTCAAGAGTAAGCTAACTGATTCTACCGCCTTCTAGAGCAGTAGGACTTGACTATCAACAGAAGAGGGCACACCCTGAATGGAGTTTAAAATAGCTATAGGATTTTTAAGCCATCATTTCGCTTTTTAAAATTTTGTAAAAACTAGAGAACACTGCATTTCTAAATAATGCTGTTATGTTAAGAACATTCATGTAAGCGTTTTTGCGTGCACATAGATTTCCCCTTCTCTCGGGTAGGCTATACCTAGCTGTGGGATTACTGAATCATATGGAAATGGTGTTTCACTGAGGAACTGCTAAGCTTTTTTCCCAAATGGCCGCACTGTTTGCATTCATAGCACCCCTGTAGGAGGATTTCGGTTTCTTCAGATCCTGACTAATCCTTGTTGGGATCCACTGCGCCCATTGCTGCAGTTACTGTGTCAATCTAGAAGGGTTTCCTCTTTTCTAGGAACCTCGATGGCCGCCAGCATGATGTCCTCCTCTAGGAACTGGCCCCTCCTGCTAACGTGTCCTAAGCCTATGAGACAAAGTCTCACCAGCGCCTGTTCTAAGGAGCATTCCGGCTATCCTCATTCTAAGACCAATGTATTCATTCTTTTGAAAGTTCATATTTTATTCAGCGTTTTTCACCAACACTATAATTCAGTGCATCAATTATTCTCCAGTCTTCTTCATTGTTTGCATGCCTGTGACGTGACAGGGAATACCATGGCGGGGTCAGGTGCCTCTTAGTTTAAAATCACATCCTTGCCCACAACATGTTAAGGGGGTCTTTTTCAACAGATTTGCCACTGCAAGACCTCATTTGGTTTCTTGACTGCTGCTTCCTAACGATATAGATGGTGGATCCAAGTAAGACGAAACCCTTGACAATTTTAAACTTTTCGCTGTTTGTCTTGATACTTATTGACATGTTTGTGAGGATTGTTTCATTCTCTTGAAACTGAACCCTCATCGATGCTGAAGGCAGAGGTCTTCGATCTCCATCAGTAAGGTAAGGGCTTCAGGAATGCTTGCTTTCAGCCAGCAAGGTGGTGTCATCTGCATATTGCAAGTTGTTAAGGAGTCTTCCTCTAATCGGAATGCTGTGTTCATCTCCATGCAGTACAGCTTCTCAGATTATGTGCTTGACACACAGACTGAGTAAGTACAATGCCATGAAAAGTGCCAGGCGAACCTTTTCTGATTTTAAATCACTCAGTAGCTCCCTGTTTTGTTTGAATGACCGAGTCTTGCTCTGTGTACAGGTTCTGCAAGAACACAACTAAATGCTCTGGAATCCCTGGCAATGTTTATGTAACTTGTTGTGTGCCCTGCAGTTGAATGTCTTGTGTAGGCAATACCGGGACATCATCTTTCTGTTTTTCTGTGCTTTCAGTCAAAATCCACCGGACATCTGAAATATCCCTCTTTCTTCAACCTCTTCTGACGCTGGCTTGAATTTCTGACAGCTCCCTGCAATCCTTTTGAATTGTTTTCAGCAAAATTTTAGTTGTATGTAAGATTAATGATATTGTTCAATAATTCCCATTCTAAAGGAAGGATCATCTTTCTATGGACTATGCACAAATATGAATTTCTTCCAGTTGGTTGACCAGGTAGCTGTCTTTCAAATTTCTATTTTCTACTAGTATGACATCTATTTGTTGATACAAATTAGTTGATATTCTGGAAATTCCTGGAGTCTTGTTTTTCTATACTACTTTCATTGCAGCTTGAACTTTTGCCTTGAATAGCATGACTTCTTGATCATATGCTTGTTCCTGGAAGTAGGCCACATTGCCAACAACCTGTTGGTCCTTTTAAACTTTCACATTCCAATCATGAGTAATTCTCAATGCATCAATTTCAGAAGGCATAAGTTGGCAGACATCTATTACTTTCCTTCATCGGCATTAGTGCTTGGTATATCCATTTAAATCATGGTCCTTTTCCTGTCTTCCTTGCAGAGGTATGCATATTATTGTATCACTGGCAGTGTTATACTTTAAGATAATTCTGGAAATGTTCTCTTTGGCAATGAGTGTACCACAATTTCTCTTCAGTTTATCATTCCTGAGATAGTCATTCAAAATGCCCAATATCGGTCCATTTCAGCTTGGGTATCAACCTTCATGCAATCGATTGTGGGTTTTTTAAATCACTTCCAATTTTTCTAAAAACACACACCATATACTCGGATTTGTCTTCTTGTTAATTTATGCACGGATCATGAATGACGTTTGCACCTGTTTCATTTCATTTGGAGTTGGGTCCTCTTAGCCAACGAAAAGTCCAGAAAACTTTATTCCCTCCCCGTCAGCAGGCTGGTTCCTGAGGAGACACCTCTTCCTGAGTAGTCTTTTGAGTGCCTTCTAACCCGGGAACCTTAGCTTCTAGGTCTTTCAGACAACATTTCACTATTATTCATTCACAAGACTTCCAGTTGCTGATTTTTAAGAAGTAGATCGCCTGGCTCCTTATCCTAGTCCGCTTTAGTCTGATTGTCTTAAAACCTGCTGTCGGTAACCCTGCGAGTCTTTTCAGTGGCAGCGGCATCTCGGCAACACCAGGAAGGCTGTCAGGGCTGGCTTGGTATGAAGCTCCCTGTCTGTTCAGCTTGGGCTCCCAGATCTCTTGGTGATCTTCATGCGGTCCAGCATTGAGTTCCCTCTATTTCTGCATGCTCAATCTGCTTAAGAACATTAAAAACAAACAAACACCCCTTAAACCCAGTCCTAAATGGGATTATAAACGCAGGTCCTGCCAGCCACTCTCTGGGAGTAAGGTGGGCCGTCCTACTCCTGTGAACACTTAGAGTCTCAGGGGCAGCGCGCTCCTGTCCTACAGGGACACTGTGCGGCATCAGGGCCTCCATGGCAATGAGTGGGTTTGCTTGTTGACAGGGTAACCAGCAGCTCTCGCAGCGCTGTCGTTAACTCTAACGACAAGCATGAGGTCTGCAGTTCAGGGAAGATGTGGCTTTCTGCTTCCATAAAGATATAACGGTGAAACTTAGGGAGTAATTCTATTCTGACCTGCGATGCTGCTGTTAGAATCCACTCACTGAGCGTGACATTGATTTTGATAGGGGTTAGGATTCGAAACATATTTTGGAGGAACACAGTTCGATCCGTAACAGAGACTTTCTTTTGTGTCCCCCAAGTACGCCCCATAGCAGCCATCCTTCTCTGGTGCTCACTCTCTGTTAGACCGAACGCTCGCTCAAAGCGGCGGCTGCCATTTTATTTGCCTTTCTATTTCCTGTGCACGAGGCACTTAGCAAACTCATATGAATTAAATGTGTGAATGCAACGCTCCCAGAATCCCAAATGCCAGGTTTCCGCTTTGAGCAGGGTACAGTCGCATTTCCCGTCTTTCTCCCAAGTTCAAGGCATCGTTGTTGAGTGACTGAAGCTGCCTGCAAACCGGGTCGATGAGAACCAGGGACACCGGGACAGGTGCATAATGGATCGGGTGTCAATGGCAGACTCTTCAAACATTGTTTTCAAGGTTCCATCCCATGGAGATCAATATTGCCACCTTTTTACTGAAGCAGGTAAGTCTACAGACCAAACTCTCCTCTCCAGGAAAAGAGCCACTCCAAATGGCCCTTAAACAACAGAGAGGCGGGCCATGCCCCCCCTCAGGCCCTCAATGGATCACCCCCTAGAAAGATCTATCCAGACACCCCTGTAAACAGTTGATAGGTGTATACCACAATGTGGGCGCCTTCCTTCTCCTTTACAAGGAAAAAAAAAAGAGAGCTCAAAATCAAGAGTTTTAAAACCGCATTTTTCTCTAACTAAAATAAAATGTAATCTTTATAAACGTTCGCTGATGGGAGAATTGGGGAGAAAACAAACACACCGGGGGCATTTTCAATAACAGATATTGTCTGACATTATCGTTAACAACAAATTTGATTGCTACATATACATGAATCTGACTCACAGGGGTTGAATTAGGAGAGCATTTTGTCCTAGGTTCTCAGTTAGTATTTAATTAAAATGACCTGTAGAGGGCGTCCTTGCACTAAGAGCCATAAAAGTTTCAGCAATAATAAGAGGGGGAAACATCTATTCTGTTGTGAAATTACTGTTTTTTTTTTAACTGAATGTCTAATGGCATCACAATATTGAGTGCTTTGGTATATTTACATAATTCTGTAAGCCTGAAGCAAAGTACATCTGTTCTATGTGTGCGTTTAAGGAAAGATGGCTGTGAAGCTTTGTCTGCAAACAGCTTTACGTGTAATTTCTTTACTATACAGCTCAGAAAGGGTTTGAAAATAAGAGTCCCTGCCTCTGCTGCTAGTCAGCTGAGTCACTACAGTCATGTTCCCTAACCTTTTTGAGCCTTCTTTCTTCAACAGTAAAATAAGAGAAATAATAACTCAAAACAACAGCAAAATCAACCCACTTCCCTCACGTCGATTCCAAACTCATCAAAAACTCAAAATCAGACTCATAGCCACCGAGTCGATTGTGATTCATGAGAACTGTACGGGACAAAGTGGAATGGACCATGTGGGATTCTGAAGTGGGAACTCTTTACGGGAGCAGAAAGGCTTGTCCTTCCCTGGAGAAGCAGCTGGTGTTTTTGAACTGCTGACCTTAACGTTAGCAGCCCAATGTATGGCCACGACACCATCAGGGCTCATCACACAGTGATCGAGACCATGGTAGACCTGACCTTTTGGATTGCAGGCTAAGGTGTTACCTTGATGCCACCAGGGCTACCTTGATTTAGTCCCTACTTCAAAGAGGTGGGTGTCTCTGCGTATGCAAACAGTTAAGTGCTGGACTACTGACCACGAGGCATTTTGGAAGACAAACCTAGCAATTTACCTATGTGAGGTCATAGCCCTGGAAGACCAGAGGAGGAGTTGGATTCTGTGCACATCATACGCTCACCTGGTAGAATCTACTCCCTGGCAACGATCGGCAGTCCCTGGCTTATGGATGTAATTGGTTCCTAAATCTGCCTTTAAGTAGACTTTCTATGTAAATTGGAACAGTTAGGCATCGTTCCTAACTAATATCAGTTAATCAAATATTTGTCTTAGTATACAGCTTATAGTGGAGCTTTCAATACATTAAAAAAGCAAACATGGAAGCAACACATCTGATACACTAAAAACAACTTTAGCAAAATACAGTCATCATAAGAACAATGTTTCAATATGTGTTGCAGTCTGTTTGTTATTGTGAACCTTTGTAAGAGAAGGATTTCAAAAAGTCCAGGGGGGAAATTCCATTATTTTAGAATCCCATTTCCCCACAACTTTTTCATTTTAATATACTAGGTTTTTAGGGGGTTGTTTCATAACTCTGGTACTATCCATAAGGCAGACATTTGCAACCAGAGATGCCCTGTGACAAGTTAAAGGAGACATTTAGATACTTTAAAGTATTTTAAAGATTAAGATACTACAAATTTCCATCCATCATCATTCCCCAGGCTAATTCCCTTTAAAAACCAACAGCTGTATAACTGAAAAGATTTCAGGATTAGAAATGTGTTTCCAGTTCGTCTTTATAACTGTTGTGACCTAACATTGACTCCCCTTCATGGGCATGTCCAGCTTCTCTTCTGTTGTATTTGTTTGTTTTCTCTTGGGGGTGCCCATTCGTCTACAAAGGATGAGCAGAAACACCATGCCTCACTCTGGACACTCAATCTGTGGGGCATTTGTTGAAGCAACAGGGTGGTAAAGAACAAAGAGAAGTAAACAAACCTTTTCTTAGGCGGAGAACTTACTAAGGTTTTGAAAAACCTTTTGCTTCTAATTTCTTCATGCATCCAAGGAATCAGGCGGACATCAAGGCCAGGCTCCGTCTTCCCCTCAAGAAGCCTACGATTTCTGTACTTGTGAATGCATCCAAGTTTCTTGAAACACCACCCATAAGAAGGTATTTACGACTTGGTGAGCCCCACATCAGGAGTTCAACTAGTGGTATCATTGAAGTTGGTGTCCCCCAGCATACTGATGGTATTGCACCTCCCACCCCATGGATCTCTTTCTGTCCATACACCAGACCAAACAGAATCCTCAGTAATAAATTTCTATCCATAAATCCTAATTTCCATATTTCACTGAATGAAATAGCAGTATCTAGTACTACAGACACTACTTACAGTGTATCAAATCAAATTTTGAATGGGACACCACTTTTTTTAAGACCACATGTCAAATTTAAACTCTGAAATGTTTACTAAAACATTTTACAAGAAAATGTTTTTTTAAAAGACACTTTAAAAGACTAAACATTTTCAAAACCTGAATTTAAGATTTAAATTATACTTGCACATATGCATCACAAAACATAGCATTTCCCTCTCTTTGTGGTTTAAACTATCATGTTCTTTTTGTTGTTGTTGTTGTTTTTGTTTTGTTTTTTGGGCATCACTGCTCTCCGGTGGTGGGAGTAGGAGGCTCAGCCCCACTGCTGGAATTGAACCTCCGTCCCAGTGGGCCGCAGTCCCGCGCACAACCACTACGCCACCGGGGCTCAGCCCAACTATCATGTTCTTATATAATTGATAGATGTTATACAGGTTATGTTATACAGGTTAATTACCATTTTAATCATAGAGTATGTGATAAACCTAGTTGTAAATTGTTTAATGCAATATTTCTTAGGTTATATGAATACTAACAAAAAACCGTTTTATAAAATCTCTTCCTAGAGTTACAATATAATTCGTTATGACACTTAATAATTGAGTAGGAGTCTTTAAATTCCCCCCCTTTTCCTTTAACGGTTTCTTCATTTCCAAAAAATTGTAGAGAAAACACATTAAAAAAAAAAGTCAGCAACTATAAACACCCCCGCCCCCCTCCCCGCCCAGCAACGAAAATAACAGCGCGTGCTTGTAAGAAGGACAGAAGAAACCATGTGACTGGAAGCATCCTTGTAATTGGGTAATAATGACAGCTCCGATGGGCGTGCGTGAAAAGGTTTGAAAGGTAAAATAGCACAGAGTTGTAGCCTTTGTGGGTGTAGGGACTGATCATGCCAACCCGGCGTTCGAAAAGTGTTATTGCTAACTACTGGGACTTTTAAAATAAAATAAAAAAAAGGCACAACATTTTTATAGGCAGTTCTTTTGGTGTCACCCTCTTTGGAAATGTCACTCAGTGTCGTCCCCCTCCTCCCCTCCCCGCCCCCAAGGCCCCGAACTTGGCAGGCGCTGCCAGCTTCCGTCGGGCCAGTGAGCTCCAGGGAGTAACGCCCTGCACCCCAGCCCGCGGTGTCCGCGCTGCAGGCAGGGCGCCGCGCCACGGCGCAGGCTCAGCTGATCTATAGTATATATAATAGAAATAATAACATGTAATTAGTATTATTTTCCAGGCTCAGCTTTTAACGGAGTAGGAATGCACCAGGGTCAGTGCTGGAGCAGAGCAGAGAGGGTAGGGTTTGCACACACCGCCAGGTGTGCTCTTAGCACTAGGGTAGAAATGAACGTTATCAAGCCATCGCCCTTTTCGACGTCGTCGTCATCACTGTCATCGCTCCATTAAGCCTGGGTTCCCTCCGTCCACCCCGTGTCCTCCTTTTACTGCCTGGAAGCGGAGGCAACCCCCAGAGTCCCTGTAAGCACCCACCTGCTCACCCGCCGCTCTCCACTCCTCCCCTCGCGGGCCGTCTGGCCTCGCGCGGCCCCGCCCCCTGCCGCGCCCTCGCCCGGCTCCCAGGCGCCCCCCAGTGGCGCGGGGCTCGGCGCGCGGGCTCGGCTGGGCGTTCGCTCGGGCGGGCCCTTCCCGCTCTTCCTCGCGCAGTATTTAACCCGCTGCCGATCGGCCGGGCGGCGGGCGCTGGCATCTCCCGCTCTACCTCGCTTTCCCCTCTGCCAGCCTTCAGCCCCCGCCTCGCTCACTTCCCGCAGCGCCTCCGCCGCTTGCCCAGCTCGCTCCCGCCGCTCCCACCCTCCCTCGGGGGCTGGGTCCTGGCTGAGCCTCGGGGCGAGCGCCTGCCGTCTAAGCCCGATCGGCGCTGCCCGCGAGCGGAGAGCGGCCGGGCGAGGGCGGCTCGAGGGGGGGCGGCAGAAGGAGCGGCCGCAGCAGCGAGCGCGCGCCACCAGCGAGGGGGTCCTAACAGCATGGCCCGGAGAAGCGCCGTGGCCGCGGCCGCGCTCCGCCTCTGGAGCATCCTCCCGTGCCTGCTGGCTCTGCAGGCGGAGGCCGGCCCGCCGCCCGAGGAGAGCCTGTACCTGTGGATCGACGCTCACCAGGCGAGAGTGCTCATAGGTAAGGCTCCCGGGCGAGAGCCCGGCCCCAGCGCGCCCCTTCGCTTGTCCGATCCAGACGGGATGCGGGACACACGGTATTGTCGAAACTTCATTTCAAAGATGGGGTTCTCTCCCTTGTGATACAAGTATCCCTTAATCCGAAAGCCTATAAACTTCTCTTTCTAGAAATCAGTTAAACTAGCGCGCGGATCTTGCAACCTGCGTTTTCAGGTGGTTCCAGCAAGTATTTGCACCAGCCAATTCCCTGTGTCTGCGGGCACCGTTCTTACCCCATGCAGAAGAGGCTGGACCTCAATAGCGTGGTGGGTGCCCAAGGCAGGTGTTTTGTGCAAAGAAATGGTCTGTGTTGATTCTTTGCTGTTCTTTTTTGCATCTTCTGATCTGAAGCATCTTCAACCATCCAGTGCGATCGTTCTGTTGGTTTCTTAATAACAGGATTTGAAGAGGATATTCTGATCGTTTCAGAGGGGAAAATGGCCCCCTTTACGCATGATTTCAGAAAAGCACAACAGAGAATGCCAGCTATTCCTGTCAATATTCATTCCATGAATTTCACTTGGCAATCTGCAGGACAGGTAAGTGCCGATAGCCAAAACAAGTGGGGATAAAATGACCTTTTGGGACTTATTCTGCTTAAAGAAAGATAGAAATAATATTGTATAGTGTTTAGTCTGCTATCTTTTCCAATACTTAAAAGTATTTTTTCTCCAAAGCGAAGAATAAACTAATTCCCAGTTCGTCAAGTTGCCTCACAAGTTAAAAATCTCAAGACCCCCCCTAAAATGGGCAAACAATGGGTCTACACCCAATATTTTGATAAGACTTGGGATCTTCTGACTGCTGGAGTGAGTAAGAGCTCAAAGACCAACACTTCTGGTTACTGTGATTCCTGACATAAAAAGTTAACAATACTTTAAAAGTTCCCCCCTCAGTATGTACTATTCAATTGTGGCATTGTTTATCCTTATACAATTTTTCCTTATACATTTATTTACATAAATTAAAAAATGCATGTGTTTTTGACATTGTACCAAAAAATAATAATAGATGTATTGAATGCTATTCACTAGAACATGAACATATTTCTTGAAGAAGTTCACAGACTCAGAGTGTCATGTAAGAAAGTTTGTAAAATATTTCAGGGATTAAAAAAACCTAAAAAAAATATTTCAGGGTATGCAAAATTTTAGTTACCAGTTTAAATCTTTTTTCATATGGAAAAAGAAGACTACAATTCACCTTTATGAAGAAGCACTCCTTTTCCCCGTAGTACATTAACATCTTTGTATGCTGTGTTTTCTCTATTTCAACACAGCATAACCTCTCATTTTAGAAAGAGGAGAATAAAATGCCTATGTGAGTTAATTTCTTTTGTGCAATTGGAAAATTTACCTTAGAGGACAACTGGTAAATAATGAACTATTTTGCTGCTCGTTAGTTGCGAAAATGTGGCCACTGTGAAAATCATTATAATTAAAATCACATTTTCAGGTCTTTTTAACTAAAAAATTACTTAAAATGGTTACAATCAAGAAGAATGGGATCCAGAAAACACGTCATATAAAGTAGCTATTTTGAATTGAGAAACCACTTTGGTACCCTTTAATTACCTGTTATAGAATGAGCCTAACTCTTTTAGCTCTGTCTTATTTTTCTCAGGTCTGTACTTTTTTCCCTTTCTTTTTGGTATTCTTCTCTTTAAAGTAAATTAAATAGAAAACCTTCATATTTCCATTTTTTGTCAAAATGGAATTATTTTCAGTTCTCTGACTTCATGACAAGACGCTCAGTTATTCTAATGCCCCTGTTTTTCAGACAAGTTCACCGAGACCTTGGTTGTATTGTATAATTCAATAAAAAGCAACAGAGAAGAAAAGATGTTCTGGTCAAAAAAGTCTAACGTTAGCATTGTTTGCTTCTCCTCCCACTGGGCCATGGAGGCAGAGTGGTCGCACTTTGGGCTGATCGCAGCAAGTCAGCAGTAGCGAACCTTTCTCCTTACCCCCTCTTTATAACTCCTCTATAGAAAGTTAACTTCAGAGCATTATAAAATCAATAATAAGTGGGGCTGAGCCCCGGTGGTATAAGTGGTTGAGTGCAGGACTGCAGCCCAAGGGCTTGCTGGTTCAAATCCAGCAGCGGCTCTCAGGAGCAGCACTGGGTAGCGCCCACGACCACCAGAGGCAGTGATGCCCAAACAAACAAGCAAACAAACAAACAAAATCAGTAATAAGTGAATGAGTAACCTTTACTATCCTTATTTATGCTCTCCTGAATTTATTTCCTTGTACATGATCATATGCCAGAATGGTCTCAATATTACTGCTGTATTTTTAAAAAATTATACTTTTATGGATCAATAAGAACCATTATTAGCTTGTATTATAATCCTACTTTCACCCCTGCTTGAGAAGTTTTATTGGGACAAATAATGGGGAGAGTGGATCACTCTTACTAATTTCCATATGGACCACTTTAGTCTAAGATCCAAACTATTGTATTGATATAGGTTCACCACTACAGAGAAAACCAAACTCTGCCATTACATCAACTGAGATGCATAGCAACATTATAGGGCAGGGTAGAATTGCCTTTGTGGGTTTCCAAGATTGTAACTCTGTTTTTCTTTTCCAATGATTTTATTGGGGGCTCTTATAGGTCTTAAAACATTCAGTACATCATTTGTATCAAGCGTATTTGTGCATATGTTGCCATATTCATTTCCAAATATTTTCTACTTGAGCCCTTGGTGTAAGCTCCCCCATTTATTGGGGGCTAAGATTGTAGCTCTTACGGGAGTAGAAAGCGCACCTGTGGAGCGGATGGCGGCTTTCAACTGCTAACCTTGGCGTCATCAGCACAATGTGTAACCGCTATGCCATCAGAGCTCAGTGGTGGGGGAAGCAGACAATGCTCACAGCGCTAATCGTTTTTTGGGCAAAAGTGTGTTTTCTTCCTTGTTGCTTTGTGACTTGGTGCATGCTTACAAACAATAGTATACCAGAGGGGGCAAAAAGTTGGTGGGAAAAACCCTATTATCTTTTAATGCCCTTTTCCCATGAACTTAATGGACTGACATATCAAACAATCTCAGCACTACTTCGTGTAGGACACAAGGTACGATTATAGACATGGCATAGGGGTGAACCCTCTATCATCTTTTTCTCTCCCGCGTAGTTACTGGCTTATCTTATTGAGCAGAGCAATGCTAGCACCTCATTTTAGTGACCTCTCATTCTCTGTTATGTCTGTCTTGGAGCAGTTTCTGCAGGTGGGTACATGAACTCTGGAGTCTGTGTTTTGGGGAGGAGGGAGTAAGAAGGGGCTACTCAATACCAAACAGCAAGATGTTTTTAACTCAAAACAAACTCACTGACACGGGTTGATTCTCAAAGATACTTAAATTTTTTTTTTTATTTAATTTTTTTATTTTGGGGGCATCACTGCCCTCTGGTGGTCATGGGAGCTGCTCCTGAGAGCCACCGCTGGATTTGAACCACCAAGCCCGTGGGCTGCAGTGCCACACTCAACCACTTACGCCACTGGGGCTCAGCCCCTCAAAGATACTTTTAAAATATGACTGACTCCACTCAATGGAGTTGTGCCATTCTAACAGCATCATAATTTTTTTTTAATGCATGGAAATTTTGAAGTTGGAAAAAATAATGACTTTGGTTTGTCCATTAAGTTGTTTGAAAGCTAAACCACATCAAAACATTTACATGGAAAATAAAAACTTCCTTCCACGATATAATTATTTAACCCAAATAATATCAAACATGTAAGCATTTTAACTGTATGTAAGCAAAACACATAGTTGATTGATGCAATTTTAAACTTTTAAGTTTTGGGCAATAGGTGAGACTTCAGGGTGGAAGGGCTAGTGGAGACAGTGAAACCATTACTTCCAATAAATCATTAGTCCAGTCCCCCAAAGTATTCTTGAACACCTTTAAACTATATTTCATGTTCTACATCAAACAAGGGCAACTGCAAGTTAAGAGTTGAAAATTTTTATAAGTGATTTTAGAATATTGGAATATATGTATATTCATCTTTTGCTGGTGCTTGTACTCATCCTTTGTGTGGGGCAATTTGACTATGATGACAGACAATTTGGTATAGATCCTTTGACTGGGCCATTTTTTGTTTGTTTTTTTTTTTGACTGGGCCATTTTTATACTAGAGAATCACCCTAATGAAATAGTCATGGCCGTATATAAACAAGTATGCTAGAGCATGTTCCTCATCATGGTGTTTATGAAAGTAAAAATGGATACCGATACTGGTTAAATCAATACTGGCTTACATGGGAAAGGACAATGAAACATTCAAAAGAATGCTTGGACATTTACTGTGCTAGCAGTTCCACAATCCTGCTTGATATAGTTGAACTATGGAATGATATGATATATGTATTAACTCCCAATTAATAAATCAGAGAAAAACATCACAGATCAAAGGGTTAAAAAAAAAGAGATTCATTAACAAAGTAGGTAGAATATTCTATGACATTGTGTCTATTGTGTTTGATCCCATCCTGTCAAGGTGTTCCTGTAGGTTAGATCAGCGTACATTACTTTTTGATTTGTAGTTTTTAAAATTGCAAACTCTTAGTCATTCAACAAATTCCATTAAATATGCGTGAAAAGTTGTACTTACATGCATAATATTCTGAATCTATATTAACAGTTAATTTATACACGACATCACTCAACAAAATAGCAACATAAATGATCATAACTAAGAGACCCAAAGATTCCATTAATAGGTGTCTGATTCTCAGATTTTCATTTACCAGTTTCTTTTTGTTTTTTGGGGGCATCACTGCCTCTGGTGGTCATAGTGCTACCCAGTGCTGCCCCTGAGAGCTGCCGCTTTACCAGTTTCTTTTGAGCATCTTATATACTCACTATGAAAGACTTTCCTCCCTGAAACGACATTGCCTGGCCCACCTCTCTCTCTTCCTCTAATTCTCATTTTCTTTTCTTTTCTTTTTTTTTTTTGGGGGGGGGGCATCACTGCTCTCCAGTGGTGGGAGTAGGAGGCCCAGCCCCACTGCTGGAATTGAACCTCCATCACACTGGGCCACAGTCCCACGCACAACCACTACGCCACCGGGCCTCAGCCCCTTAATTCTCATTTTCTTTGGAGAATCTTGCCTCCTCTGTATCTGCTATTTAAAATACTAATTTTCTGATATGGCTCTTTCTGAGCCTTTCAGATAAGAGAGAGGTTTTCACTAAAAGGCTTAAAGAGCTTTTAGAAATCAAGGGAAAATACTCTTGATTATTTGAATAACCTTTTTTTTTTTTTTTTTTTTTAAGGCATCACTGCCCTGGTGGTGGGTGTAGGAGGCATTTGAATAACCTTTTAAGAGTTGATATTCTTCAACGAGGCATGCCTTATTCTAATTTTTCCCTAAATTGGAGATACTGTTGTTAGGCAGAGACCATGAGCAAACATTTTGGCCTTCTAAACCCGGTACTAATTAAACGTTTTATATGGAAAACTGACCCTTTCTAAACACAATGACTCTCGTGTAAAATTTTAATGAGAAGTTTTGTTAGACAAATCTGAATTCTAAGAAGGAGACACTACTGGTGATTTCCATAGGAACCACTTTGATCTGTGGCCCAAACTATTGTGTTTACATATGTTTGCCACTTTGTAGACTTGACCTTAACAATTATGGTATGTTCTATAACCTGCATAAAGATGCTGAGGTTCTATGATTCTAATATCGAGTTAATGGGGCGTCTCTTTCGATGTTGGCCTCTTTAGCACTGGTGAAGGAATTTTGCTGAGCCAGATATGTTAGTTTTCCAGCCTCCTGCGCCTCAAGGCTTTTGATACTGAGGTGGGAGGCGAGGATTGGAATGAAACTTGTGTCTTTGGAATAGAAATTCTCTGAGTGAAGATCATTAGCCAATACTAGCTTCAAATCCATCTCCTGGGCGACAAAGCACATTCTACCTATCTGCATCAACAAGTCCGGAATGTAGAGGAAGTCCTTTCTGATGTAGGATGTGCAGAATAATTATAGCCACTAGAAGTCAGTATGTAGCTTTATTTTTTCTCAATTTCAAGATGCTTAGAGAACGGAAGAAGCAAACAAACAAAAAAATATCCCTGAACCAAGCCTAGAACTGTTGCTGTGGATACAGGGGAGAAAGAGGCAATTCTGCCCATTGCCCTAAGTCTGGGAGATCATGTGTCTCTTGTGGGAATACATGGATTTTATTGGTTTGAATTGCCTGAAATAAGATTTCAGGCTGAAATCTTATTTTATATATGATGACTGAAATAAGAATAATGTTACGGGGCTGAGCCCCAGTGGCATAGTGGTTGTGCACAGGACTGCAGCCCACTGGGGTGGAGGTTCAATTCCAGCTTCATGGAGCAAAGGCTGGGCCTCCTACTCCCACCACCTGAGGACAGTGATGCCCTCCCCCCCAAAGAAAACAAACAAACAAACAAACAAAAAAAAGAATAACGTTATGGATGCTGAAGATAATGACATAGCAAATGAAATATGCCAGGGTCATTATAACTGAGTTCATGACCTTAATTCAGTCCACATCAATTAAAAAGGACTCCTTGCATTATTGAAAACTGCCCAACAGTTTAAAAACCAACAAAGCATCAGGTTTCAGGAAGGCTCGGGAGCTCCTGGATTGTGGGTCCTGTGAATGACTCACGCCAGTAGCACCCAGGTTGAGTGCCACACTGAGGACCGTATCACTGAAAAAACAGAGATCTCCAAATAGGTCATTTTCCTGACAGTCGACTCACTTGCTAATTAAAGAGAAAGAGAGACTCCTACACCTGCTATGTGATATCAACTGGATAAACCAATTCCATCATTAAAATAGCCCTAAAACCTCAGAGAGGAGAGTGTTGGGCTGCTAACAGCAAGGTCAGCTGTTCAAAACCACCAGTCGCTCTGCGGCCTTCAACTCCCGTAAACAGTGGCAGCCTCAGAAACGTAGTAGGGGCAGTTCTACCTGGTCCTGCAGGGCTGCTATAAGTTGGCATCAACTTGATGGCAGGGTTTGGTTTTTTGGAAAGCCCCAGAGAGCTTGTTTTTTCAAGCTTCTGTTTGATATTCTATAATACAGGTCTCATTAAATTGAATTTAGTTGGCAGTCTCAAATTTCTTGGTGTAGGTAAGGAGAACTGTACCACACAACCCGCTCCATCTTGACAAAAATCAAAGGAAAACAAAAATGAGTAAATTTTAATTCAAATACTTCCTTCCATCTTCAAGGGAACTGTTCCACACCCTTAAATACTGCCTTCCAAACGTGAAGTTGTCGGGACACTTATTATTATTATTATTTAAATCTCGAACTATGTGCTGTTCACATTTTTTCTCCTCGTGGAGGTATGATGGTTTTGGAAATTCGAAGCCAGGCACTTGCATACCTTGGCACTCCTGGGCTTCACAGTCATACCTTCGGCTTGGTTTCATGTCACCAAAGGGAGGAAATGCCTCATTTTCTGACCCCTGTTCCATAGTTTCAAAGTGGGAATGTGGATATGTTTACATACTGTGGCATGATTTTTTTTAAGGAGGTGCTCATATCAAAAGCACAGCTTTAAACCTTTAATGTTTAGATTCTGTTATGCCGTGGTATTTTGCATTGTGGTGTTGTGGACATGCCACTAGGGATCAAAGAGTAATTCTGCAGAGAGCCAATTTCATTGAGCAAAGCAGACATGTGCCAGCCATCTGTTGTATCTGCTGATAGAAAACAGCAGTACGTTTCTCAAACTTTTGCCAGAAAAAAAAAGAAAGAAAAGAAAAAGGCTTTATTGCTTAGAGGAGATGAGTTACAAGGCACCTTGTAAGGCACATCTGGTTCTGTAGTGATTTGCGTGGCATAAATGTAACTTCCACTATGGCTTCCTTACATGGTGGGTGTAAAGGTGCATAAACAAACTGGTTACCTCTGTGTTTACTCTTGACTTGAAAGTGCTTACACTTTAACAATGTCCTAAACTGTTGTGGTGAGGTGCAGAGAATAATATGCCGTAGAGCATTTTGCTCTGAGTTAAACTCATTGAACTTTAATGTCACTGATAAATGCAGGGGTTATTGTAAGGGCAAAACATTGGGAAGTGAGTCTAGCAAAAGTATTCCTCATTCTTTTATGAGATCTCTGGAGGAGGTCTTGTCAGATTCAGTCTTCCCTGGCTGCAGCCTCATTTGCCACTTGGGGAAGTTGAGATTTTCTCCTGTTCAGCTTTTCTTTTTTCCCCCTCACATCACTGCCCTGGTGGGAGTAGGAAGCACATCCTTGCTCCTGAAGAGCTGCTGCTGGTTTTGAACCATCAACCCTGTGGGCTGCGGTCTCACATACAACCACTGCGCCACCAGGGCTCAGTTCCTGTTCAGTTTTTGTGTCTGATTCCTCCACCCTGTGAATCTATAAAGACAGTAAGGTAGGCACAGATGAATAAACACGGCCCCTGCCCTCAGGGAGCACACAGTCAGGGGAACATATTTTTGACAACTCCCCTCAATGAGACTAGAAAGTACAGAATGGGCTGAGGGAAGGGCTGTCCAAGGAAGAGCATTGGAAGGTTTTGCTGAGCAGGTGATTCTTAAAATAAAGGTAGAAAGATGTCTTCCTCCAGGTTCTCCAGGGAACCAGAACTGGTGCCGTCACAATAAAAATGTACATTCTCACATGGTTCAGGTGACTTCGGTTGTTAGGCTTTGGGGCTGCACCCTTCTGACTCTCAGTCACACCACACCCAGCAGGAGGAAACGCTGCCAAGTCCTCACCATCTTCCCCATCATGGCTAGGTTTGAGCGTATTGTTGAGGTCAATGTGTCCATTTATCTCAGTGAGAATCTTCCTGCTTTTTTTGCTACCCTCTATTTTCCGAGCATGATGTCTTTTTCCAGAGACCAGTTCCTTGTAATACGTCCAAAGCACGTGAGACAATCTCCTCAGCCTTCCTTCTATGGAGCATTCTGATTTCGCTTCTTACAAGACAGATCTGTTCATTCTTCTAGCAGCACCTGGCATAGTCAGGCTTCTCCACCAACACTGCAGTTCAAAGGCATCCTGTCCTTCTCTTCTTCCTTCTTCCTGGCCCAGCTTCCGCGTGCATATGAGGTGATTGGATCAGGGGCACATTAGTCCTTCCAGTGTCATCTTTGCTTTGAATCCTTTAAAGAGGTCTTTTGCAGCATACTTACCTAAAGCAAAATCAAGAGCCAGAAGTTCTAATTCAATGGGCTCTTCTTGAGTGAGGTTCTTCCCTGTTTCCTTCAACTTCGAGTATTTTGAGTACTCACTACTATTGAGCTGATTCTGATGCATAGCCATTCCACAGGATAGGACAGAAGTGTCACTGTGTATTTCCTAGACTGCTACTCTTTAGAGGAGTAGAAAGGCTCATCTTTATCCAGGGGAGAGGCTGGTGGTTTCTAACTCCTAACTTTGCAGTTAGCAGCCCAACTCATAGCCATGTGGCCACCAGGGTTCAGTTTCTCATAGCTGTCAGTGAGATGTAATAACACTATGGCATTGTATGATGTGATTAGATTATACTACATATTTGGTTATGTAACTACTATGCATTCAGAAAGGTCTGACTGATTTGTTTAACCATACATAACTACTCCAACATATTGCATTGGAAAAATCTACTGCAAAATACTGTTTGAAATTGAAAAGTGAAGATGTCACTTAGAGAACTAGATGCACCTGACCCAAACCATAGTATTCTCAAACACTTCCTATACGTGCAAGAGCTGGGCAATGAATAATGAGGACTGAAGAAGAGTTGCTGTCTTTGAATTACGGTGTTGATGAAGGATATCAACTATAAAAATGACTGATGAACTCTCTTGGAAGAAGTACAGGCAGAATGCTCCATAGAAACAAGGATGGAACAACTCCATCTTCAAGTGCTTCAGGTATAGAAGGGCATCCTTAACCCAGTGACTGGAGTGATGGATGTGAACATGGCAGTGGTTGTGAAGATGGTACAGGACCAGGCAGTGTTTCATGAGGGTGCGCACGAGATGGCTACGAATTGGAACCAACTTGACAGCACCTAACAATGTAATAACAACCACCGCCACCACTTGGTGACAACAACCAGACTTGTATTTGGTCAAACCATTGGAAACCATAGGTGAGTCAACTGACACATAAAATTCATGAAGGACTTGAACAACCTGTCTGAGTAAACTACTCAGCATTGTGGGGATGCGTCAAGAATTCACCAAATTAGAGATGACTATGCATTTCTTAACATAATTTTCTTGTGATTCAGGGAATTTAATATGGAAAAGTGTAATGCTTGTGATTTGAGGAATTTAATATGGATAATAGTCAAGCTAGCAAGCAATTAAACCTAAAGTCTCCTGACAATTTGACAAGATTTAAATCTCACTCTTGGTATGTAGTTACCTGTACTTTTCACATTTCCTTTAATTATAGACATTTCATCCCTAAAAAAAAAAATTCATGAAGGATGCATAAGTGCTCTTCAGGTGAGCAGTCCCTGTAGAGAGCACAAGATGCTTCAGTGCAGAGAGGTCTTAAAGGGAAATGCATAGTCTAGCTGTTCATGAGGTGGCTTTTATCATCTTTGAGAGGTAGTGCGAACCGAATAAAGGGGTTTGGGGATCAAATAGTGGGGGAAGCATCTGGGGGAGAAAGGGTGGCCGCCTTCTTCTCTGGAATGGCCTCAGTATCCTACAAGTCTGCTCCAGAGGTGTGATCTAGTAGAGAGCCCATTACATAGGGGATAGTTAGCAACTTTTCTACACTAGCCACTCAGTTGTTTTCTTATTAAACTTTTGGAATAGTTATGTGTCAGCACCAGGTTGAATTGCTTTTAGGTAATTCAGGCCTGAAGTTATTAAAAATCACCCATTTTTCCAAATGCAGTGAAATTAAAAAAAAACAAAATTAAAATTTATAATTGTATGTTGGACTTGAAACCTTATATAAAAGGGAGACCAAGCTGGGGGGGGGGGTGGCATTAGAAACACGTGTTCATTTGAAAAAGAATTATCCTAGCATTTATCTTCTTGTACTCAGAAAAAGTCAAATAAAAGCATAAGCATTGAATTTGGCAGGTTGAATGAAGCTTCAACTTAAATGATGAGATGTTGAGACATGAAATGTATTTTCTAACACAAAGCCTGCTTCTTCAAATATTTCATTTTCTTAGAAATCTTCTTTTTAGTTGAAATTCTAAAGTCATAGGCCCCTCTCTGTTCTTTTCCTCCGGTAAGGCATGTGGATATCTGCTTTCTGGGCTATATGTTTTATCTTCTTTTGGGAGTTTATGGATGAAAGTGATTAAAGGATATTGGTAATCATCAGTTACTGCTTT
>PVJH01009568.1:61566-78137 GCA_004026705.1 Nesogale talazaci
AGGAAAAGTAACTTCAAAGGTAACTATGAGTTAGCCTCAGGAAAACATGGGAGAAGGATGGTTTTTCGGGAAAGGAGATGGATTTGCAAGGCACAGAGACAAGAACTAGAACTGTCTGGGCTGCTAGTAGTTGGGCGTCGCTCAGCCCCCTGTGCAAGGTTAGAAGTGGAGCGGCAGGCAGGGGCTGGGTCATTGGGCTCAAGCACCTGGGACAGCGTCTATGGGTAAGAGTTGGTCAGTGGCAAGGTGTAGAGCAGAGGGCAGTAGGGCCAGATTCACATATTTTGATCCTGTGATTGGCAGGAAGGAGGTGAATAGAGCTTAACTGCAGATCAGGAATGAAGAGAAGAAAACTGGGGAAGTATTCAGGAGATGAAATCTGTCGATTTTGATAATCAGTTCATTTCCTCTACTCTTCTACTAACTTGGCAGTAGACCTGTTAGTCTTTCTTGCTGTCCTTCCCCTCATTTCTGTCTTGGCACTTTAGCATTTGAGTTTTCTCTGCCTAAAATGTCCTTCCACTAAGCTTATGTTCACTTGCTCCCTCTCTTCTTCCATGAGTCTGATTAAAGGCCATCCCTTTGACAGACTTTCCTTGACTCTAGCCTCCAAAACAGCACTTTGTCCACCACCCTCAGTCCTCTCCTCTGCCATCTATTTCTGCATGCCACCGAGGACCACTGATCATACTTGGTGATATTTGGCTTTGTGTTTTTATCTGACTATGAGCTCCGAAGCACCGGGGCTTTGTGCTGCCTGCCATAATCTCCAGGTCCTGGAACTTCCCATCACAGGAAAGGCAGTTGATAAACACTTGTTCGATACATGGATAAATAAGGCAGGTCCTGGTTCACAGACTAGGCAGCTGAGGTGCAGGAAAACAAAAGTCCCACAACTGGTATGTGGTGGATTCCGATCCAGACAGTCTGGATACTGTGCCCCTGCATGGCTTAGTGCTTAATACAGATATGAACATGAGTCTATTGGAAGACAGAGGTGGAATCAGTCACTTAAGGAAGAAAGAGTTGAGGAAGGCTTGCCAGGAGAAGAAATTACAATGAAACTGGCCCTCGAAGATGTCATGAAGATGACACAAGCCAAGGTCCTCACAAGGGAGCTGGGAAAGGGCATCCTGAGAAAGGCTAATGGAGCTGGAGGGACTGATGTCTGAAAGTGAGAATAGGAAGTAGGGGTTCAGGCCAGGTGCTGGGTGTTTGCTAACAGCCAGGGGAGAAACCCTGAAGGGCATGAAAATATCTTAGGCTTCAAGTAATTCTACTAAAAAAAAGGTAGTTTGAATTTGGATATCCCTAAATTCTCAAATTTATGATCCTGTTTCTTACATAAACATCTTTAATAATTTAACATTAATGGTAATATCAAAATAAATGCAGTATCTCTTTCTAGATTTTACAAAATAAAGACACAAAGATGCTTCTCTCTAAATTGTCTTACTTGTTGTCAAATTATAAAAGCACCCTCCTCAGAATATCCCTTTATTTCATCCCATGTTGATAATCATAATAGCCAACACTGCTATAGCACTTTCTCTGGAATGTGCATTCTTCTAATCACGTCACAGAAACAATTTCCCTGGTGCCTCCTAAGAACTGTGAGGTAGGCACTATTTCCCCCTTTTAGTGAAAAGTGGGCATAATGATGTCAGCCTCTTACTCAGCAGAAGCTTAAATCCACATTTACTTAACAGATCTTTATCTCTTGTTCTGATAACCTTTGAATTGTTGCCACATTCCAGAAATTAGCCTTACCCAAACATTTCTTTTATCTTTTTTACTGTCTCTATGTATTTATCCTAGATTTCATAGAAGAGTTTTTAAACAAAACAACAGAAAATCTTCAACAATTGCATCTTCTTCCATTTTCCTGCTGTTTCATTTGTCTGCTCTGTCCCTGGTTTCTTTCCTGCCTCTTGAGTTTCTATTCATCCTTCAAAGACCAATGCAGAATGAAACTTCCATGATGTCTCATTGAGTTGGTGTCATAGTTGTTTAGTGCTACTATGAACAAATCTACTGTTTTACGAAAACATTTCTTGATGCTTACAAGCAATGTACACAGGTTGGCAGCCCCAAGGTACACAGGTAGTGCAGCTCCCAAGTTGAGGCAGAGAACTAGCAACTGCATGCTGGTCCAATCACCAGAGAGCAAGAGGGAGAGAGGCAGGGCTTACTGAGCCACATGTCTCTTTGCCCTTCATTCAAACTGTGACCTTATTAATCCCACATGTTCCTATTGGCCAGGTTGGCACAATAAGTCTACCTATCACAGTCATGATGATGTTCAGGAGGGAGAGAATGACCAAGGCTGATGTGAAGAGGGTGCTCATTTTAGGAATAATCTGACCCAGAACAAAAAATCCTATCAATGTGAATGAGGTGGAGTGCAGAGTGGAGACTCAAAGCTCATCTCTACACAATTGGACATTCCCTTGTAGAAGGGTCACAAGGAAGAGACGAGCTAGTCAGAATGCAGTATAGCACCTTTGAAACATACAACTTTCCTCTAGTTATTTAATGCTTCCTTCCCCCCCACTATCATGATCCCAATTCTACTTTACAAATCCAACTAGACCAGAGTATGCACACAAGAGAGATAAACCCCTCAGGACCAATAATGAGAGTAGTAATACCAGGAGGGTAAGGAGAAGGTGGGGGAGAAAGGGAGAACTGATTAAAAACAGAAAGGTGGGTAAAGGGAGACATCATTCAGTATAAGACATGAAACAATAATAATAACTTATAAATTATCAAGGGTTCATGAGGGAGGGAAGGCGGGGGAGGGCGGGTAAAAATGAGCTGGTATCAAGCAGAAAGAACATGTTTGAAAATGATCATGGCAACAAATGTGCTTTATACAATGGATTGTGATAAGAGTTGTATGAGCCCCCAATAAAATGATTAAAAATAAATGATTTTAAAAAGGAATAATCCAAAAAAGATAAAATGGAATAATCCATACAGAGGTATTCGAGATTGAGAAGCATGGGTGTAGTTGGAGAATGACAATTACTTCAGAACGGTGAGGGTTCATGGTATATAACAAGTGGACCAAACCAAACTCACTACTATGGAGTCAGTTTTGACTCCCAAAGACCTTGTAGGACAGCAGTAGAACTTCCCAGTGAGTTTCTCAAACTATAACTCTTATTTATTTTATTTTTTTTGGGGGGGCATCACTGCCCTCAGGTGGTGGGAGCAGGAGCCCAGCCTTTGCTCCGTGGAGCTGGAATCGAACCTCCATCCTAGTGGGCTGCAGTCCCGCGCACAACCACTACGCCACCAGGGCTCAGCCAAACTATAACTCTATGGGAGTAGAATGCCTAGTTTTTTCTTAAAGAAAGAGATGGGGGGCTGAGCCCTGGTGGCGTAGTGGTTGTGCGTGGGACTGCGGCCCACTGGGACAGAGGTTCAATTCCAGCAGTGGGGCTGGTCCTCCTGCTCCCACCACCGGAGAGCAGTGATGCCGCCCCCCCCCCCCAAAAAAAAAAAAAAGAAAGAGATGGGTGTCTAAAAAAGTAACTCCGCCAGGGGCTTAAGTAGAAAAGAAATGTTTTGAGAATGAAGACGGCAACAAGTGTAAAAATGTGCTTTGCATACAATGGATGTATGTATGGATTGTAATGGGAGTTGTATAAGCCCCCAATAAAATGATTTTTTAAAAAAGTAACTCTGAAAGATTATCATGCATCCTGTATGGCATCATGGAATTTGTCTATAGGTAATGGAGAATCAGTGAAAATTAAAAATGAACAGATAATCTCTTGTCTTGTATCTGAGTAAAGGGGAACTTGGGTGGCATACAAAAGACATATGATGGAGTTCCTGACTGAGGACTAAGAATCCATAAAAAAGCAATTTAAGGTGACACAAGAAGTGATGAGGAAAGTAGTGGTGCCAGAGGCAGAGAAAGACCCCCATTTCCAGTAACTCTTCGTGTGATTCAGAGAATTTATTGCCCATGAGTATTATGGGAACAAGGGAATGGAGGGTGGCTTGGAGATATCATGGAGGATAGTGATATCATAACAGAAATTAATTACAGGAGCAAGAGCAGCACAGTTTGGGGTGCAAAGGCAACGGGGTCCCTTTCTAACTTGCTACCCAGGAATTTTCTGCTGAAGATCCAGGTGACCATCTGCTCCACAGTTAAAACGTCTGTGTCTAGAGCTAGGGCATGATGCAGAGAATAGCAATATTGATTTTGGAGCCCGAGTTCTCCCTCCTTCCCTCCATTCCTTCTTTCAACCTCTACTCAGTAAATATTTGGATAAAGTTTATGCTGACCACATTAAAAAAAAAAGTTGGATGGGAGCCTTTTCCTCAAGGAGATCCCAGTCTAGCCTAGGTGCAGGTATAACAACAGTCCAATATTGAGCTGCTATTGCTGCAGTAAGAACAAGGTACTCTGCAAGAACTGAGGAGCAAGCATTAATGCTGGTGGAGGAGGAGGAAGGAGTCACCGTCCAGGACTCTTCAGGATTCTTCAGGGTGTACCTGTAAGACGGAGATAGGCAGATGTGGAATAACTTTTCTTTTTTTCTCTTCTCTCTCTTTCTATATTTAAATCATTTTATTGAGGGCTTATACAACACTTAGCACAATACATACATTGTGTCAAGCACATTTGTACCTTTGTTGCCATCATCATGCTCAAAACATTTTCTTTTTACGTGAGCCCCTAGTATCAGCTTCTCATTTTTTTGGTGGAATAACTTTACTTTTTTTAAACTCTTTCTTGTGATGTGTGAACACTGATGGAGCAAATTGGTTTTCCATTCAACAACTCACACACATTCTGATTTGTTCCATTGATTGAAAGCCCTCAATGTGACAGTATTCCTTCCACTTTCTCCCTGTGTTTCCTGTTTCTGTTCATCCTTTCTGATCTTTGTCTGCTGGTTCAGCAAGAGTGGCAGTACCTGAGCAAATGCTGCCCTGCTCATCTTGTACGGTTGGCTCTTGGAGGGAATGCTTCCCTCCCGGATGCTACTGTTCACCTTTAAAACCTGTCTATTGTTTGGGTGAAAATTGATCCCCGGAGGTGAATTTGGTTACAGGTCTGAAGATTTTTCTAAGGACCACAGTCTTTGAGGTTCCATTAGATTCTATCAGATCAGTACGCCTGATCTTTTGTTAGAA
Organism: Nesogale talazaci; assembly: GCA_004026705.1. Lineage (NCBI taxonomy): Eukaryota > Metazoa > Chordata > Mammalia > Afrosoricida > Tenrecidae > Nesogale > Nesogale talazaci. The sequence continues at coordinate 66,727 of PVJH01009568.1, forward strand.
TTTTGAGTTTGGTTGGACATTTTTATCTCCCACTCTGCTGAGGAACTTTGATTGTGATCCATTTCAGAGCTTGAAGTGGGGGGTCCTTGGCTACCACCTACCTCTTCTGGGCTCAGGGTTGTGGAAGCTGGGATTTGTGTGGCCCATTCGTCCTTCGAGCTAATTGTTTCTTTTTGTTGTTCGCACCACTGCCCTGGTGGGAATAGGAAGTCCAGCCTTGCTCCTGGAGAGCTGCTGCTGGATTTGAACCATCCACCCTGTAGTCACAGTCCTGCACACAGCCACTGCGCCACTAGGACTCAGCTGAGCTAATTGTTTCTATGGGATGAGAGAGACAGTAATTATACCGTAGATGGCCACTCACCTGTTTCCAGTGCTGCTGTTGCTGCTCACTGAAGTAGTGGCAGAGCCCTGACTTGGTGGACTATGTTGTGCTCATTGACCCTGCTGACCCCAAAACTGTGGCCCCTATTCCCCAAGCCCAGGGACTTAGAACAACTTTTGCTCTGCCTAACTTAACTTTGTTTTTATGGAACTGAGATAGCTCAGACCTAATGAAATCTGTCTTATTTTACCAGCTGCTTTCTCGTCTCTTCCAACTCCTGGTGCCCTATGTGTGCCAGCCTGCTCCCCAGGATTTCCAAAGGTAGCTTTTTCACAAGTAGATCACTGGGCCTTTCTCTCAAGGTACCTTGAGGGAGACTTGACTCTTAACCTCTTGTTTAGCAGTTGAGTGCATAAGTCATTTGCACCATTCTGCTTTATACAAGGGACCATGAAGCACTTCATGGAAAAATTACAGTATTCTTTAATTCCATTTTTTCCTCACTAGTTTATGAAGCCCCCTCGTGCTTGCTATTTATATTTGGGAAATGAATAGGACAAATGTTACTGCTACTACTACGTGAAAGACCAACTAAGTGTTTCCTAATGAAAACTTGAGAATTATTCTTGAACAGATTGGGTCAGAACACTGGCCAAGAATGCCCAGAGCAACAAATAAGTGAAGTCCCTGGGGATACCAAAAATAGATTTTGGGGTCAGGGCATGGCACTCCATCAGACTTGACCAGAAAACACTTCTATAGGTCAATAAACAGACCTGGGACTACGTACAGGCTTTTCTTTTGTTGTCTTATTTTGCTCTGTCTTGTTTTTATGCTTATTTTTGTCTCTGAATGTCTGTCTAGATAAGATAGGCAGGATAAACAATCTGGGGGAGAAAATAATGGGACCGATGATTCCTAGGGGACATGGGAGGGAGTAGGATGGGGCAAGAAGTGTTAACAAACCAAGGAACAAGGGAACAGCAAGTGATCTAAAATCAATGGCCAGGAGGTGTACAATACCTGGTAGGGCTTGATCAAGGACAATGTAACTGAAAAGAATTACTGAAACCCGAATGAAGGTTGAACATGATAACGGGACAAGAGGAAAGTAAAAGGAAATACAGGAAAGAGCTAGGAAGCAAAGGACACTTGTAGAGGTTTAAATACAGGCATGTACATACAGGTATAGAGGTCTAAATATAGGCATGTACATATATATAAGATAGGGAAATAGATCTATGTCCATATATTTATATTAGGTATCAAGGTAGCATATGGACATTAGGTCTCTGCTCAAGTACTCCCTCAATGCAAGAATACTTTGTTCTAATAATCTGGCACTGAGATGCTCACCTTCTCGACAGGATTGCTGAAGACAAAATGGGTGCATAAACAAATGGGGTAAAGAAAGCTGATGGTGTCTGGCTATAAAAAAATATAGCATCTGGAGTCTTAAAGGCGTGAAGATAAGCAAGCAGCCATCTAGCCAAGAAGCAATAAGGTCCACATGGAAGAAGCACAACAGCCTGTGTGAACGTGAGGTGTCGATGGGATCAGGTATCAGGCACCAAAGAACCAGTACAAAAAATCATATCAATGTGAATGAGGGAGAGAGCAAAGGGGAAACCCAAAGCCCATCTGTAGACAGTTAGACATCCCCTTTCAGAAGGGTCACAAGAAAGACACAGCCAGTCAGGGTGCAGTATAGTACTGTTGAAACATACAAATTCCCTCTAGTTCTTTAATGCTTCCTCCCCCTACACTATCATGACCCCAATTCTAACTTATAAATTTGCCTAGACAGAGCATGTACATGGGCACAGATTAGAGCTGGAAACACAGGGAATTCAGGACAGATAAACCTGTCAGGACCAATAATGAGAGAGGCAATACCAGGAGGGGAAGGGAAAGGTCAGGTGAGAGATGGGAAACTAATCACAATGATCTACATATAACAACCCCCTCCCCCCCCCCCCCCCCCCCCCCCACCGCCCAAGGGGACAGACAACAGAAACGTGGGTAAAGGAAGACATCAGCCAGTGTAAGACACGAAAAAAATAATAATTTGGGGCTGAGCCCTGGTGGCATAGTGGTTGTGTGCGGGACTGAGGCCCACAGGGCTGGCGGTTCAAACCAGCACCAGCTCTCCAGGAGCAAGGCTGGGCCTCCTACTCCCACCAGAGGGCAGTGATGCCCACAAAAAAATTTATAAATTACCAAGGGTTCATGAGGGAGGGATGGTGGGGTGGAAGAGGGAAGGGGGAAATGAGGAGCTTATACCAAGGGCTCAAGTAGAAAGAAAATGTTTTGAAAATGATGATGGCAACAGGTGGACAAATGTGCTGGACATAATAGATGGATGGATGGATTGTGATAAGAGCTATACGAGCCCCCAATAAAATGATTTTAAAGAAAGAGTCTGGGTTGTGGGTATTGAAGAGAGGCCTGCGTACCCTTACTTTGTAGGACTGATTAGGATGTCGTGGTTCCCAGGCTATTCCAGTGTTAGTGCCCCTAGGAGGATTTAAATCTGAAGACAGATTCACGACCCCAAATAGATGCAAAAAGTGCTTCTGCTACTTGCCTTTTGAGTCCTTGGTGAGGCCATTTGATTTCTTTCTTGAAAGTTCAATCAGTATTTCAAGTTGGAACTTGATTTCAGGTGTGAGATTTCCATATTTACATTTCTGTCACTTACAGCAGTAGCCAGCAGATGGCAATGTAAAGGTTACTTTTTTGTGGAATTTTCCATTCCAACTTTTATTTAAGGCTGTAAGTGCTTTCTGACTAACAGAGGCCAATTGTGGGGTAATGTGATCTTTCTGTTACTCATTTTCAATAGGTTCTTAATATGTTCAATAAATTTCTCAAATTCAATGCCAGAAGTAGCTTTAAAACTCATCATAGGCTTAAGAATACAGCCTAAATAACTAAAAAGTGAATTATTATATTATATTCTTTTGTATAACTATTCCAGTTCAGGCAGGAGTCAATTTGGGGCTGGTGTTTCCCCATTCATCTTTGCTTTCTTGGAGTGTGTCTTTCAAAGCCATAGAATCATCAAGTTGGGAGAGATCCTAGAACTTATCCCATCCAACTGAATCTTGATCAACGTAAACTCTTGGAGCCTTGGTTTCTAAGCACTGCAAAGAAATCACTTAGAGCTTACAGAGGCAGTTGCATCCTGTGGATCAAGTATTTGACACATAGTAGACACTGAAGAAGTAGAGGGTTTTCTTCTTTTGGGCATTAATGAGCTGTTAGTGCTAGGTGGGAGGTGGGAGCCCAAAGAAAGGTGGCTGGCCAGATTCAAAGCTGGGAGTGTGCTGGCGAGCTGCCCAGATTCCATGGTTCCTGATGACGTCCCCTTCCCCATCGCTGAACTCAGTGTCACACTGAGTTGGCCGTGGGAGACCTGGCGCCCAGCCTGGCTCTCACACCAACCTTGGGGCTAGTCTTTGGAATCTGAGACAATGATTTCGCTTCCTTTCGCATCTGTAAAACAGGGGTTCTTTTCTGTGCTAAATGTCTGTGATTTATTAGTTATGGCCACTTCCATCTTGTTCCCAGATTTTTTTGTTTGTTTTGAATTCGAATTACAGCAAGAAGAATAGCTTGACCAATACAGTTAACAATAAAACACCCTTTGAGTAGAATTAACTTTTCAAGATGCTGTCTACCTGAAGACTGCTAGTAAAATCAACTATGATCTTTGTCAGGCAGCTTTTATCTGTCTGGTTTCCTATCAGCTGTCTTTCATTTCAATGGCCTTGCCTAATAAACTCACGTTGGGAAAGAAACTTTGCCACAAGTGGAGAAGGCCACATTTGTTCTTCTGCACATTCTTGAGACGTCTTCCCGGGGTAGCTCCTTTCTCTATGTGGCTGACATCCATTCCGGGCGTGGGGTCTTCAAAGGGCAGAGAGATCAATTCTGCGATGTTGTCTCTCTGTTATAAATTGAGGTTTTCACATTGTTAGTTGTCTTTGTAGTAATTAAAACTTGTGAAATCCATTACTCACTGAGGAACAAAAAACTGGACTTCATTAGAGTTTTCAGTGCTTGATTTCCTGGGCATGACTTTTTAAAAAATAAATGAATCCAGACAAGAGTTTTATTTTAAGTTCATTACTTTTTTCCATCATAAACTGTTACCGCCACTAAAAAAAAATTTTTTTTTGAAACTATGGAAAAGGAAAAAGAAAAAAAGCCCACCTAAGGAAATGTTAGTATTTGGGTTTTTTTTTTTTTCCTTTGCATGTCCTTTCTGCTGGTCATTTGCTTTGGATCTCTAGCACTTTCCTTCATTTCTATCCATTGTAGAAACATAATGTTTAAAATGGCTGCTCAGTAATCTTGTGCCTCCTGTAAACATTGTCTTAGTCAGATGATTATCTAATTGCACACTATTAAAATCAGTACCCCAAAGAGTGACTTTATGCTTACACTTTGTCCATACTGGGTCATGCCTTGCTGTGGCTCATGGCACCTGAGTTATTGCTGAGTGTTTGGATGGCTACTCCACACTTCCAGGAGAATCATGAAAAAAGCCCTTTTTGGTTTTCTTTAATAGCTTTCCTTACTTTCCTTTTTTTTTTTTTAAACTTCAAATGAAGCTTTTGAAGTGGTAGTGATGAATGTTGATATGTGCCTGAATTGCATTCAGCGATGACAAGTTTATCTCGGTGGGAATTTCATACTGAGTGGCAGTGGGGCATCAGTAAGTGGTAAATGAGTGATTCTTCAACTTTTTTTAGATGGGCCTGATAAGAATTCTTCAAGGTAAAAGGCTTGGCATTAGATGATTTATTTTGATCATGGGATGTGTGTGGTGGGCGGGGGAGGGGGTGCTCTGGGAGGGGGGAGGCTCTTCAGATAGGTATCAGATGATAAATTATATTTATCACTTACAGTCATAAAATGAATAAGACATTTCTAAAGGTAAAAAGCACGTTAGGGCTGAGCCCTGGTGGCGTAGTGATTGTGTGCGGAACTGCAGCCCACAGGGTTGGCAGTTCACATCCAGCAGCCGCTCTCCAGGAGCAAGGCTGGGCCTCCTTACTCCCACCAGGGCAGTGATGCCCCCCAAAAAAAATTTAAAAAAATTTTTTTTAAAAAGCAGATTAAAGGCTGAGCCCCAGTGGCGTAGTGGTTGTGAGCGGGACTGCAGCACTGGGATGGAGGTTCAATTCCAACTCCACGGAGCAAAGGCTGGGCCTCCTACTCCCACCACCTGAGGGCAGTGATGCCCCCCCAAAAAACAAAAAAACACAAAAAAAAGCAGATTAATTCCTTTTTCAAAAGCAACATTTTCTCTCAACTTTAAATTCCTATGAATAAAGAAATAGGTATATTTATCTATCGCTGCACACTTCATAACCATTGGCAGATACATTTTTCCATAAACATTTTGAGATAATGGTGATTGAGGCATTTATTACTATCATTTTATTATTTGGATGAAAGATTGCACATTTCTATTTGTAACCTTAATTGCAATCTCCACAATGTCCACAACTCTCCCCTTCTCCCTGGGTTTATCGTTTCCCTGCATCCTACTGTCCAGGTCCTGCCTGACTTTGAGCTTTATTCCTGGGCCACTCCTGCTCTTTCGATCTCCTCTGGCTGATTGTTCTAATGATGGAGTACCTCCCTGGGTGCTTGTTCACTCTCCACTTTTAGCCACAAGTTGAACTAGAGACGTGAGTTCATTTCCAGGCCTAAAGGATGATTAAGGGCTGCCACTAGTCTCCGTCAGGCCAATACAACTAAATTCTAAAATGATTTAAAAAATGATTTAGAGTTTTTATCCAGTCAATTTAAAATTTGTTCCAATTTTTTAAATTTCTTATGATTTTTAAAAAATGATTTGGAGCTTTTTTGCAAATTTCCCTTAGTTAATCAGTAGTGTAGTGGTCGCTGGACACCATCTAGTTCTTCTGGTCTCGGGCATAGAGGTTGGGCTTCCTGTGGTTCATGAGGACTTTGAAGTAATTATCTTTGCATCAGTGGTAAGTACAATGCAAGCAAGAGGGAAATGGGCAGGTGTGGCACAGGAAAACCACTCCCAGAAAGGGGGAACCAATCGCAATGATCAATGCGTAAAAAATGTGCTGAAAAATTTGGCTTACGCTAGAGTATATATGGGTTATCAAGGGGTTACAAGTGGAAGGAAGGGGGAGGGAGGTAAAAAAGAGAAGCTGATTCCAAGGGCTCAAGTAAAAAGGATGATGGCAACATATGTACAAATGTGTTTGATGTAATGGATTATTATAAGAACTAAGACCCCCAATAATGTGATTTGTGAAAACAAAACAAAACAAAAACAAACAAGAAACCACTCCCAGCACTGCATTGGAGTATCCTAAATAAGTTCATAAATTGGTAAGGAAAAGTAGCTATGCCCCAGACATTGAAAAAGGGAAAACCTGTGCCTCCAAGGATCTTGAAGCATCAGATTTCCAGAACCAGGAGCACAGAATGCAGCCACTGATGAACACTTCACTTTAACATGAAAACAAACTCTTCACTGGACCCATCAAATCTATCTCAATACTTAGATGGAGCGCTACATCCCAAATAGAGTTCAGACTCTCTGTTTCACCTACAGACAGCATTTGTGTCAAGAGCTGACTTCCCCTCAGAATAATAGACTCTTAAGAGGAGAAGGCACCTTCAAGATTAGTTTAACCACCTTATTTTTAAGTGGGCATTTTGAAGATCAAAGACGATGACTGACACTCTCGGGTCACAGAGCGCTTGCAACATTGCGGATGCATATGTCTTTCGACAACCAGACCAGAACTTTCCACTCACTTTCAGTCTGAAGCTTTAGGATGTGAGGAAATATAGTTCAGGGGTCACGTGAAATGTGGAAGGGGAAAAAAAATACCTGCAGTTTTTCTTCCCAGTATAGAGTATGAAGAAATCACTTTACTGCTGTTATACACTCTAATAAACACACACACACATCTTAATGTTCCGTTTTGAGATAACATGTGGATGGGCTGTTACAAATGCTAGTGAGTTCTTTTGGGCCAAGATACATTTTGCCCAGCGTAGTGCCCAGGACACAGCAGGTGTTCAACGGTGTTTAAGTCCCCTAAACTGGGCTGATGTCATTGTTGCTTTTTCCATCTAATTTAAGCATCATGGAAATGTTTGATGGGGGTGTGAATGGGGCAATACAGTGTCAAGGTGAGCAGGCTGGGCTGCTCCTACTGGATGAGCCTTGGCACTGTCCTTTAACCCACATGGGTCCTCAGGCTCCCCTTTGTGAAGTGTGACCCATGCGTGCTTCTAGGATTGGATCTAGCGCTAAAGTGTCCTTTTCCATGATTTTGCCTCAGGGAGGCTTTGTGGAGACTACTCCGTTCTCAGAGTTCCTTGGGAGATGGCGAACACCCAAAGGAACTGCCATACACAGTTTATCGAGTGATTCAGATTTTTAGCAATGGCAATTGAAACATTCCAAACATCAATTATATCCAGCCTATTTGTACATATGTTGCCAGCATCATTTTCTAAACTTTTACTTTCTATTTGAACCCTTGGCATCAGTTCCTTTTTTCCTTCACCCACCTTCATGAGCCCTTGAGAAAATTATAAATTGTTATTGTTTTCATATACCAACTGCAGTCGCTCTTCATCCATGTTTCTGTTGTTCGTCCTCTGGGGGAAGGGGGCTTATGCATAGATTATTACGATCGGATCCTTCCCCCTCCTGGTATCAATACTCCCATTTCTGTCCCTAAGGGGTTTGTCTGACCTGGATTCTGTGAATCATGAACTCTTATCTGTGATCTTTGGTCTAGCCAGAACTGAAAGGCAAGACTGGAGTCATGCTAGTGGGAGTGGAGGGTGGGAATGGATTTGGGGGTGGGGGTGAGGACGGGTGAGGAAGCCTCAAAGAACCAGAGGAATACTGTGTTATTTCATCGGTGCGCTACTGAACCCTGGATGCCTCATCCCTTCCTTGTGACCCTTCAGTGAGGGGATGTTCTTTTGAAATCTTGTGGATTTATTCTTTAGAAATAAATGGTACAGAAGGTTTTAATATTTTGAACAAAGTAATCTTGGATGGACCAGGAAGAGGAATATGGCGTAGCAGAAATAATAAATAAGACTTGGAAATGGAAAGAGGAGAAAAAAAGAAGCAGCTAATATATTTGGAGAGAACAAGAGGAGTGTGGAAGGAATATGGACCAAGACAAGAAGCTATCTTTCTTGTAAAGGTGACATTTGCACTAAAGTCAAGCTCAGGAGCCAGGGAAGAAGGTGGAATTGATAAGGGGAGAAGAAGGAGGAAGTGGGAAGAATGCAATGGCATTGAGATAAATATAACTAATATCTTAAAACGTATAAATTTTCAAATGGAAAACTAATTCGATTTGTAAACTTTCACCCAAACCACCCAAACCACAAACAAACCTTTTAATGCCAACAGAAGTCAGTCATCATCCTTGGCTTTCCAATCCCATCATTTTGATGGCCCACACAGCATCTTCCTTGCTATCATTAAATCTCTGTTCTTTTTAGGATTTTAAGGATTGATAAGAATAGCCATTTCACAGAGATTTGTTTGCATCAAGAAAGACAGATTTTCAAGAGTTATATCTGGAAAAAAAACCCCACAAATTAAGTGTATACAATTTACTTTAAAGATAGGAACCGGAAACATTGGGAATCCAGGACAGATGATCCCTTCAGGACCAGTGGTGAGAGTAGCAATGCTGGTAGGGTGGAGGGAAAGTAGAATAGAAAGGGGGAACAGATTATAAGGATCTACATATAACCTCCTCCCTGGGGTGAAGGAAGACATTGGACAGTGTAAGATATGACAAAATAATAGGAATTTATAAATTATCAATTTATAAGTTCACGAGGAAGGGGAGAGCAGGGAGGAGGGGAAAAATGAGGAGCTGATACCAAGGGCTTAAGCAGAAGACAAATGTTTTCAGAATGATGTGGGCAACCATGTACAATGATGTCCAAATCATTGTACAACAACGTACAAATGTGCTTGACATACAATGTATGTATGTGTAGATTGTGACAAAAGAGTTATATGAGCCCCCAATAAAATTATTTTAAATAAATAAGTAAAAACCATTTTAAAAAGTTGGTGGAAAAAATAATCTAGATATTTAATTTATAAGAACAGTCTTTCCTAAGATGTTGCCATTGGCTTTAGTAAGACTTTGATAAGTTCTGAATCCTTTTGATTCACTCATATAATTTTTCTTTTTTTGGGGGGCATCACTGCTCTCTGGTGGCGGGAGTAGGAGGACCAGCCCGACTGCTAGAATTGAACCTCCATCCCAGTGGGCTGCAGTCCCGCGCAAAACCACTACACCACCGGGGCTCAGCCTTATAATTTTTTTAAAGATATGGGTATTAGTGCAAAGGCATAGTCTGAGTAAAGAATTTTCTCCTGAAAATTCCTAACCAATAAGCAATAAGTTTCATAACCCATTTGACATTTTCTACATAGCATAAGAACAATGATTTTTCGACTATGACTTGCCTAGTGAAGGCGCCCTAGTGGTGCAGTGGGTTATGAGTTGGGTTGCTAGCCACGAGGTCAGCAGTTCAACTCCACCAACACCTCTGGAGGAGATGAAGGAAGCTTTATGCTCTTGTAAAGATTTAAGCAGTCTTGGGAAACTGAAGAGGCAGCAGCAGTAGTCTATCATTACACGGTTGTTAGAAGTCAAAACTGACCAGGTGGCAAAGAGTTTGGTTTTGAGTTTGGATTTGCTATTCTTGCTTTAAGAATTCCTGCTGGCAGGATGGCTAAGTGCTCAGAAGTTTGGTTATTCAAACCCATCCAGACTCCACACAAGAAAAGAGGTATCAACTGGCCTACTTGAAGACTTCAGTCTAGGCAACCCTGTGCACCAGTTCTACACCATCCTATAAAGTTCCTCTGAGCTGGAATCTGCTCAAAGGTTCACAAACAATGATTCTCGTTTCATACTATCTCATTTTAATTGGTTAGGAACATTTGCATATTTCAATATCCCAGAGTATTAGACCTATGCATTTGCTTTAAGAAAGCTGCCAGTTTTTGTGAGTAGTTTTATGTTTTTATTTTTTAAATCATTTTATTGAGGGTTCACACAACTCCTTACAATCCAAACATATATCCATTGTATGCAAAGCACATTTTTACATTTGTTGCCATCAACATTCTCAAAACATTTTCTTTCTACTTAAGCCCTTGGCATTAGCTCCTCAGTGTTCCCCTCCCCCCCCCCACTCCCCCCTTCCCTTGTGAACCCTTGATAATTTATAAATTATTATTATTTTGTCATCTCATACACTGTCCGACATCTCCCTTTACCCTCTTCCCTTTAGTCCATACCCCGGGGTGGAAGTTTTAAGTAGATCATTGTAGTTGGTCCCCCCTTTCTACCCCACCTTCTCTCTACCCTCCCGGTATTGCTACTCTCACCACTGGTTCTGAAGGGATCATCTGTCCTGGATTCCCCATGTTTCTGACTACTATCAGTACCAGTGTACTACTTCTGGTCTAACCGGATATGTAAGGTAGAATTGGGATCATGATAGTGGGGAGGGGGGAGAAGCATTTAAGACCTAGAGGAAAGGTGTGTATTTCATTGTTGTTACACTGCACCCTAACTGGCTCATCTCTTTCACACAACCCTTCGGTAAGGGGGTGTCGCTCCACCTACAGATGAACACTGGGCCCCCAATCTGTACTCCCCCTCATTTAGAATGATATAATTTTTAATTCTTTGGTGCCTGATAGCTGATCCCTTTGACACCTCTTGGTCACACACTTGTCGAAGGGATCAGGTATCAGACGTCAAAGAACTAGTCTTATATTTTTAAAAATCTGAGTCACAAATAATAATTTTCAAAAAATTGGTTTTCAAAACGTCTCTGAAAATGATCATTTTTGGCTGCCCTGGACTCATGCTTTAGGTGTGGTCCTTACATGGATGCTTTCGGCTGTACCATAAAGGCTGGTGGACTATAAGTAAACTACATGCACAGGAAGCCATGGTTGTGGCTGTTGATGTTGTTGGTGCCATCGAGTCTCTTCTGATTCGTAGGG
>PVJH01009569.1:6846-78445 GCA_004026705.1 Nesogale talazaci
AGCCAGGTCAAGCATGTCTGAGCCGGAGGGCTCCTGACAGGTCCCCCTTTTTTATTTTTTCAAGTAATATCCTCCCGGGAACTCCGCCTGTCTTAGGTTGTCAGGACGCACACTCAGTCCTTACCCGTCATCGGTCAATGGCCTTCTAATGTCACCATGGCCTGTCTTAGGTTGGTAAAGAGTGCTCCTGATCTTACCCCTCATTGGCTGTCAAGTTCAGCTCACGGAGGCAGAGGATCTTATCACACACTCGTCGTGTGTGCCACTCTGTTCGAGATCGCTCATCTCCAAGCGACAATAATGAACTTACAGGGGCCTTGCTTGAATGGTCTCAATCTGTTACTTAATAAATGCCATGAGGTTGTTGAATAATACTGGCCGTAATGAAAGCAAAAGCAATAAACTAATGAGGGGGCCCCAAACTTTCTTTCTACTTGAGCCCTTGGTATTAGCTCATTTCCCCCCCCTTCCCCGCTACCTCCCCTCATGAATCCTTGATAATTTATAAATTATTATTTTTGTCATATCGCACATGGTCCTATGTCTCCCTTCACCCACTTCTCTGTTGTCCATACCCCAGGGAGAAGGCTATATGTAGATCCTTATAATTGGTTCCCCTTTTTCTACTCCACCTTCCTTCTACCCTCCCAGTATGGCCACTCTCACCACTAGTCCTGAAGGGATCATCTCTCCTGAATTTTCCATGTTCTCGATTCCTATCTGTACCAATGCACATCCTCTGGTCTAGCTGGATTTGTAAGGCAGAATTGGGATCATGATAGTGGGGAGTGGGGGAGGTGGAGGAAGCATTTAAGAACTAGAGGAAAGTTGTATGTTTCATCATTGCGATACTGTATCCTAACTGGCTCATGTCCCCTCTGTAAGGGGATGGTGCTTCACCTACAGATGGGTTTTGGGTCCCCAATCTGTACTCCCCCTCATTTACAATGATATAATTTTCAGTTCTTTGATGCCTGAGACCTGATCCCTTCGACACCTCATGGTCACACAGGCTGGTTTGCTTCTTCCATGTGGCCTTTGTGGCTTCTGAGATAGATGGCCCCCTTTTTATCTTCAAGCCTTTAAGAAAGACCCCAGATGCTATATCTTTTGATAGCCAGGCACCATCAGTGTTCTTCACCATATTTGCTTGTGCACACATTTGTCTTCAGCAATCATATCAAGAAGGTGGACATGCAATGATATGATTTTTTGTTCTTTGATGCCTAATAACTGATCCCTCTGGCACCTCATGGTCACACAGGCTGGTGTCCTTCTTCCATGTGAACGTTTTTGTGTCTGAGCTAGATGGCCGCTGCACAAGTCATCTTTAAAGTGTTGAAAAGCAAGGATGTTACTTTAAGTTCTGAGGTGCAAATGAAGCGAGCCAAGGTATTTCCAATGGCCTCATTTGCATGGGACACTGAATAAGGAAGACTGAAGAAGAGTTGATGCATTTGAATTATGGTGATGGAAAAGAATATTGAAAGTACTATGGACAGCCCAAAGAACAAAACGTGGCTTGGAAGAAGTAAAGCCAGAATGTTCTTGAGAGACAAAGATGGAGAGATTTTGTCTCATGTACTTTTGACATATCATCATGCTTGGTAAAGTTGCGGGGCAGTGAAGAAGAGGAAGATTATCAACACAGTGGATGGACATAGTGGCTGCATTGGTGGGTTCCAATCACTGTGAGGACTGCCGGGGACCAGGGAGTGTTTCCTTCTATTGTACACGGGGTGGCTATAAGTCAGACCCAATTTAACAGCCTCTAAGAGCAGCATGCTGAAGCTGATGCACTATAAAGGGTGTGTGTGTGTGCGCGCATACGCGAGTTGAGTTCGAGGTTAAGTTGCCAACAGAGAGGTTAGAGACTTGGACTAAGTTGGCAGGAAGTGGAGTGGGAGTGGTGGTGTGATAATCAAAGGGAGATAACTCTGAGACATATTTTAGTGGTGAAATTGACAGGTGTTGGGTGATGAGGTTATTCGCTGGTGGCGTAGTGCCCAGTTTTGAACTGAACTCACCAGCTGCTCAGCAAGAGAAAGGCGTGGCAGTCTGTCTGCTTCTGGAAAACTCACCACCACAGTCCATGCTGATCATGGAGTTCCTGTACCACAGGAGGAAGGTGTTACAGCCTTGGGGACCCCGCGGGGCACTTCACTTTCCCCTAAAGTGTTGATATGAGTTGCAATGAACTCGACAGCAGTCAGTTTGGTTGAATCAACTTGATGCCAGTCATTTGGTTTTGGATAAGGTTGTTACGAGTCAGAATGAACTTGGCTGCCCAGCTTTGTGGGTTTGAGATGATTCAGATGAAGGGAGAGGCGCAGCTGAAGGAGAGAAAAAAAATCAATGGTCCCTCCTGTAGTTGGCTGAAGAGTGGCCACCAAAGATTTCAGGCCCTAACCCTGGAATCTGAAACTGGTGCTTAAAAAGAAGAGGGTCTTTGTGAAGGTGAGTAAGTTAAGGATCATGACGGGAAGATGAACCTGGATTTTCTGGATGGGCCCTAAATCCAGTCATAAGTGTTCTTAATAAGAGAGGGGCAGGGAGAGATCTGCTACAAAGGAGGAGGGGCAATGTGACCCCAGAGGCAGAGATCAGAGTGATTCTGCCAAAATCCGAGCTTTCTGGAAGCCAGCAAAAGCAGGAAGAAGAAGAGACAGACTCGCCTCTAGCGCCTCTGGAGGGTGTGTGCTCTAGAATACCCTGGTTTTAGATCAGTGAGGCTCATTTCTGACTTCTGGCCACCAGAACACAGAATGAATCTGTGTTCTCGTAAGCCGGGAAGTTAATACAAACCCTAGTTTCTGTGTATTTGTCCTGATGATTAGGGATTATGTCAACTAGACCCCTGAGTAAAGGTAGGGCCAGAGCCCAAACTATCAATTGGCAATAAGAATGTTTGGAAGTCTATGGAAGTCTATGGAAGTCTATGGAAGTCTATGGAAGTATAAACAATGTGGCTTGTTTATCTAAATTCTTGTTTATTGGCTTAAAGATCAATCTCTTTCTGTGAGACAGTAGAATAAGGAAGGGGGTTGATGGAAAGCTCCCTGGTCATTTCATAGACTAGCTGCAGCAGCATTATCAGCACCAGAGGTGACAGGGCTCTCATTTTCAGTAAGATGGACTTTTCAGGTGGGTCGAGTGGAAGCACTAGCACAACGGGGCAGAAGTCACGCTTGTGAGCTGAATTCTTGGTGTATCAAAAAGCTGAATGTTTCATTGATGAACAAATGGGACAGAAAACATGTGACACATTTTCAGATTATGGTCCAGCTTCATCATTGGATGATACTGAACTTATATGCATGCCTGCTTCTTCTCCCACACGGTGTGAAGAAGTCCACTCAAACCTGTCTTATTTATAGTGTGCATTTGCCACATTACTGTCTTACTTAAAATGAGCTTGCAGAGAAAAATCCCAGCAACTCCACAGAAGAAAAGGTACCAGAGGTGAGAACAGAGAAGCATTAACCAAGTCAGCAGAAAATGAAAATGATATCTTAGCATGAAGTGTAGACAACACATATAGCGCATGAGACAGAGTTTGAAAAATACTTTCCCTCCCCCCCAAAAAAAACACTTTGGGAGCTAATACAGATATAATATCACTGCAGAGTTCAATCACACGAAGCAGTACTGTACAATTGCTACTACAGTCAGTTTCAACATATTCTCTTCCTTAAACTCTTTGACATCAGCTCTCTTTACGCTTCCCCACCACTGTACTCCCCAGAAACCCTTTCTATATTTGCTGTCTCTAAAGGTTCATCAACTAAAATACTTTTCTAATAAAAGTATTATCTCAAAGATTTACAGCACGCTACAGTCACAGAAGGGGATCCCTGGTGCTGTAGTGGGTTACACATTGAACTGCTAGTCACAAGGTTGGCAGTTCAAAACTACCAGCGGTGCCACTGGAGAAAGATGACACTTTCTCCTTCTACACAGAGGCACAGTCTTGGAAATCCTCATGGGTAGTTTTTCCCTGCCTGAAAGGGGCATTATTAGCAGGAGACTCCATGGCAGTGAGTTGAGTTGCTGATAAGCACAAAACATCTTTAAGATAATCATATGATGTAGTAGTAGTTAAACAGCTTGGCTCCCAACTAAGATGTCAGTGGTTCAAACCCAGCAGCCCTTTTATGGAAGAAAGCTATAGCAGCCTCCTTCCACATGATTACCAACTGAAAACCTAGGGGCCACTTGTATTCTGTTCAGCAGGATCACTGTGCATCAGAATCTACTCTAAGCAATGGGTCTTGGTCTAAGGCTATTTCCTAAATTGTAGTATTCTTGCTTCTTTGCTTCCTGTCGAAATACTATTAAACTGAGGACAAAAATTTCACTTACCCATGCTCTCCATAGATTGAGCGACCTCTTCTTCATTATCTAGGATACAACAAGTTAATTTACATTTTAGAATTAAATATATATCTCATGTACTTACAATCTTTTACAAATTCTCAAACATAAGTGAAAACTTACTATTTATTAAGAATGAGAAAATCTGAATACTTAACTCATAAAATAATCTCTTATCAATATATTTGCTATGATAGTCATCATAGTCCATTTAATTGATACTGTTATGGAATGGAATAAAGAAAAATGTAATCTCCTATACTTGATTTAGCATGAGTTTTAATTTATGCCTGCCAAAACATTACATTTCACTTGATATATAAATCACAACCATCCTGGCTGCTAATATATGTACAGATATCAAGCCCATTTTAAAAACTCATTAAATTAAAACCCAGCTGTCATACCAGGCATGATTTTTCTTTTTTTGCCACGGCCTTTCTTTTTCTGGCCACTCATGCGAGTCTTCCGTCCTTCAGGCTTTGTCGCCATGGTTCAGACTTGGGCTGTGAAAGGAGATGACATCCTTAGTTCAGGTGGACAATACCAAATATTTAGCATTATGTCAGAAACATGAGAATAATCCTCAGCTTTAGTTTGGGTTGAACCGACATGAATCATTAGAGGATGCAGATGCTA
This sequence comes from Nesogale talazaci, assembly GCA_004026705.1. Lineage (NCBI taxonomy): Eukaryota > Metazoa > Chordata > Mammalia > Afrosoricida > Tenrecidae > Nesogale > Nesogale talazaci. The sequence goes on from PVJH01009569.1 coordinate 11,860, forward strand.
TGGCCAATGGTTTGGCAGCCTCAGTCCTCAGACCCTGCCTGGAAGCTTGGCAGGAGAACACTGGTCTCCATGTCCCCTCGGGAGGATTTCTGCCAGGGGAGCTGCACTCTGCACTGCTGTGTATTGGATTCCCCCCACCCCACCCCAGGGCCCACGCCCATGGGAGAAGCAGGACCCCGATGGACAAAACATTACTTGCTGACTCTGGCGACCCCACGTGTGCTAGAACTGTTCCCCAGTTTCCAATGCCTGTTTTGGACAGCTGCCTTTAGGTCTTTCTTTTCTAAGTTGTCCCTGGGTGGAATCAAACCCCCAACTGTGCATTTAGCAGCCGAGTGTGTTAACTGTTCCACCTGGGTATTGCCCCGGAGTATGACTTTAAATGAACACCAATGAAATAGTACTTGAGTTCTAGAGTATATGTGAGAGAACTTTTAAAGTTCATGAGGAAATCCCACTATCTTTTGTTTGTTTATTTGTTTTGGTGGTCATGATTGCTTCTGGTGGTCATGGGCGCTACCCAGTGCTGCTCCTGAGAGCCGCCGCTGGATTTGAACCGCCAAGCCCGTGGGCTGCAGTTCCGCACTGAACCTCTTACGCCACTGTGGCTCAGCCCGATCCCACTATCTTTTAATCCCCCCTGTCCATGAACTTTTTGAAGTCCCTTCGTGTCTGTCACAACTATGGCCCATTTGTGTGGGGGGACATTGCCTCAAAGATTGCTATGGAATTGCTCAGACCTTTGACAGGGCATAACTTGGACAAAGTCATGATGACATCCGATCCTTGCAGTCCTTTCTAGGCTCACCTTTGCTCTGTCCTGGTACAATGTCTGGGTGTGTGGTTTCGGGAAGCTGACTGGCAGGGTTTGAAAACAGGCTTTCTCATTGACAGGATGTGTGACCTGGAGCAGAGTACCTGTATTCCCCAGCCTCCACTCATTCCTCCCCTTCATGCGATCAAGGATAAAACCTACCTCAGAGGACGCCATGAAGATTTAACAAGATCTTATTTTACCGTCATCAACTCAGTCTTCTCAGATAAATTTGTCTTATTTAAAAAAAACCAACACATATTGAAAATATTTGACAGGATTTAGTTAAAATATTTCCTTTTAATTGATACCTAACTAGTCCCTTGAAAACACATCTTCACCAAAGTGTGGGTGTGTCTATGTGTTTGTGTACATATTTTTTTCTTCAGATTTTTCAAATTTTCCCCTGGATAATAATGAGAGCTCATATTTGCTAAGGTATTTTAGGTGCTGGGTGCACTTCTAAGTGCTTTACATGCATTTTTAAAAACCTAATACATAAGACCTCATGAAAGTGTGAAAGATGTGCCGTGGAGGATAAGGTGCACCTGAACCGAGCCACAGGACATTTCCAATCCCCTCATAAACATGTGGAAGCTGGACAAGGAATTAGGAAGAACAAAGGGGTAGCAATGCCTTTGAGTGGCAGTGGCAGGAAAGAACACCGAAAGAACCAATGGACTACCAAAAGAACAAACAAATCTCTCTTGCAACCAGAGAGCCCACCAGAGCGCCCCTTAGCGGCACGGATGGCAAGACTTTGACACATCATCAGGAGACACCCATTCCTAGGAAAGGATATCATGGTTGGTAAGGTAAAGTGTCCTTGAAAAGGGAAAGACCCTCACAACGAGTTGCAAGCCCTCTGGGGGTCAAATGACCCTTTCACTGGGGCCCCCCAATTCATCACAGTAGCAAAATGACAGTTAGGAACGAAAATAATTGTTTGGTTCGGGGGTTCAGCACCACACGAGGAACTGTATGAAAGGGTCTCTCGTGGCATTAGGAAGGTTGAGGACCACTGCTCTGCAAGATGGATTAACACAAGGCTGAGACGGAAGTGCAGACAAAATGCCGCCTGGCAGAGAACCCCTTCCTTTAGGCCGGTGTTTGGTAGTCACCCTCACCCTGCTCCACGCCGAGGACTCAGAGGCCAGGAGTCCCGTGTGAGCGGCAGTGGCCAAGCTTGAGTCTGAGCGGCTGGCTCCAGGGCCCACACTGCTTTCTGCTGGGCGAGATTATCATGTGTGGGTCATCAAAACATGAAGCTATTTAAAATCATTGCCTTTATTTAGGACAGGATGCTTTTATGGCTCAATTGACACATTTTCTGAATCTGACCATTTCTAAAACACACCAAGCCCTCTCTGATTCTCTCCCCCTCCCTCCCACTCTCCTGGAGTCTGTTGGTGTGGCCTTGGGCCTTACACATGGGGTGGCCATCATCTTCAGGGACACAGATGGCCAGGCCTGTCTCCCAGGGTGCTGCTGGATGGGTTCAAGTCCCCTCAGTCCTTTAGGTTAGCAGATGAGTGACCTAGATGGCATAGACCAGCCGGGGACTTTGAACCATGTGTCATGTTTAGATGTCTTGCCAGAAATGATGACGGTTACTTTTCAGTCTCCTAAGTGGCCTCAAGGCTACTTCCTAGTCCTTTGCATAATTATCAAAGGTGGACTTAGTTTTTTTTTTTCCTTTCAGAAGATTTCTTATCAAATGATTCTTTCCATATTCTTTTCCAGCTGCTTTGGACTACACAGCATTATGAGGGTCGCCTTGTTGGATCACCCCCCACCCCCACTCCTGTCATCGCGATTCATCCCACAAATATTTATCACGTAACTATGATGTGTCAGATGTAATTGTAGGGGTTAGGGATAGAGCAGAGACCAAAACAAGAAGTAAGATTAAAAAGAAAAGCCTGCCATGCTGGAGCTTGGGGATGAGGCAGGCATGGAAACAGGGAAAAACTCAAACCCTAGTATTTGAGATGATGCCAACTCCTACGGAGAAAAACAAAAGGAGAGAGGGAGGGGTGGCGGTGGGGTTGTGGCATGGGGAGGCTGCAGTTCTACCAATCAGAGGAGGCCTGCCGTGTGTGACATCAGAGCCAAGACTTGGAGAATAAAGATGCCTCCATCTACAGGAGGAAGGGCACTTCAGTCAGAGAGGAGAGGATGGTCAATATCCAGGTCTGCGCAGGAGGACCAGGGGCAGGCAAGAACATGGCAAGAACATCAGGATGGCTAGAGCAGGATCCGTGTGAGGGCGCAGCAGGAAATGCACTTGGTCAGAGAGTGGACAGTTTTATTAGTTAGGTTTGCTGTCAAAACAGTCATAGAAGCCTCCAAATGATAGTGACATAAGCTGTTAAAATCTTTTCTTTTTCACTGTGGCTCTAAGCTATCTGCTGTTTGAGTCTTATTTCAGGACCCAGGTGGAAGCAGTAATCCTGATGGTGCAATGCTTAAATAATTGACTGCTAACCAAGAGGTTCAAACACCCAAAGGACTCGGTGAGTAAAAGACTTGGGTATCTGCATCCTTGGTGAACTGTGTTCACAGCCAAGAAAACTCTCTTGAGCAATTCTTCTCTGTCATGAATCAGAACCCATTCCAGCCTCCCAACAGCCACAACATGGTCATGAGTTGAATCAACTTGGGGCAACCCAACTGGGTCTGCCATGGTGAGAAGAGATTAGGGTGGGAGGGAGGTTGAAGCATGGAACATAATTTAGACATAAAAGATAATCCATGGGAGAACTGATGATAACTTAGACCAGCAAGGTAAAAGTGAGATCAATGGTGATGCCAATAAGTTTTGCTTAAGGTACTCATGGATGGAATTGCTATTACTGAGTTGACGTGTGCACAGGAAGAGTAAATTTGAAAGTGATGATCACAGGGTTGATTTCGGGTATATGAAAGTAAATTTTGTGAAGACGTGGCTGTGTTTCCTTCATTACCATGTAATCCCAATGAATAGCACAGCATACATACATATACATAGACACACACACACACACACACACACATATATATATTAATAAATGATTCTTTGGCCCCTTTAGGGCCCCTCGTGCACAGTGGTTAAAACACTCAGCTGTTAACAGAAAGATCAACAGTTCAAATCCCCAGCTTCTCTGCAGAAGGAAATCTTGTCTACGTCTGTAAAAATCACAGCTGTGGAAATCCTTTGCAGCTATTTTATTCTGCTCTGTAGGGTTCTTATGAATCTAAACTTGATGGCAACACATTTGCACTATTTTTTGTTTGTTTTGAGCATTCTTCCCTGCTGCTAAGGAGCTCTAGTGGGTTCGTGAGTCACTCATTGGGCTGCTACGTGCAAGTATAGGGGTTCAAGCCTACCAACCAATTCTAGAAAGAAAAATGAGACTGTCTGTTCCCATAAACATTTATAGCCTTTGAAACCTTTATGAAGTTATTTTAAAACAAAAAAATCCTCTCAATGTCGTCCTTCCTTTCGCCTGGTTCCCTCGTGGCACAGTGGTCCTGCGGCGGGCTGGGACCCACCCACATCAGCAGGTGGAGATCCTCAGCCGCTCTGTGGGAGAAAGATGTGACTTTCTACTCCCTATCCAGAGTCACAGAGTCCTTATGAAAATAACAACAGGGGAAGACGTGGAGGGTTGAACAGGATATTGTTGATTTCATTTCTTGAGATGGTCTCTGCAGTCATATATATATACCACATAATATGCATACATATAAACAACTATATATATATATGTTTCTTTTAAAACAAAAAATATTCCTCCAGATTTGTTAACTCTAAAACCTCAGATTTCACAAATATTTTTAATGTGATTGAAGGATTAAAATGGATGATGTGTGAAGTATATGCTAATAAAATTATTTTAACTAAGGAAAAAAAAGCAAAAAAAGAGGAGGAAACCGAAGATGGAAATGGAAACCCAGTTCTGTCCTGTCGCAGAAGGTCCCTATGAGCCAGCATCAACTTGTTATCAGTGAGTTGAGAGCTACGAGTTAAAATGAACTCCATGGCTCTGGGATTCGTTTTGGGTTTGGTTTCCCTTTTGCCATTTTTTTGGGGGGGCATCACTGCTCTCCGGTGGTGGGAATAGCAGGCCCAGCCCCGCTGCTGGAATTGAACCTCCGTCCCAGTGGGCCGCAGTCCCGCGCACAACCACTACGCCACCGGGGCTCAGCCCCCCTTTTGCCAATTTTAACTTATGACTTTACAATCTGGAAAAAAGACTTTCACCTCATGGCCTGTGGAATTTCTTATATGCATACTGTGTATCTTATTTTTCCACCAATGTGATTTTTTTTTTCACAATGTGTCCATATTTATTTGTTTTTTTGGCCAACCACGCAATGCTCCCTGGCCATCCCTAGCCATGTTATTTTTATAACATGAAGTATGTCAAGTTTTTAACATGTTGCTGACATCAGTGAACTCTTCAAAAACTCCCTGCTGTTGAGTCCCTTCTGACTCCCAGTGCCCAGACAGGCCAGGGTGGAACGAACTGCCCCTGTGTGTTCCTGAGCCCCCTCAATGCTCTGCTGGAGAAGATGAGGCTTTGTGTTCCCATCAAGAAACCCATAGGAGTGGGTTGATCTCAGAAACCCACAGGAGTACTCCTACTCTGTTCTACAAGGTTGGTATGAGCCAGAATCGACTCCATGGCAGGCCGTTGTTTTCTCATTTCTCATTCTTCTTCTTCTCCTTCTTCTTCTTTTTCTTCTGTGGAGAGGCCACCTGTATTCCTAGAATGCTGCCCTCTTCCTTTCCCATCAAACCCAGCACCTGTGGATTGAGTCCTCCCATGGGAGCACTTCTCTTCTGCCTTCCTCCTTGACTTTTGCGGCAGCCACCTAATCTGGTGTCGAGTTGAGGATTGAGAGTATGGGGGTGGAGTCTAGCCTGTCAATCTGGAGACAGCCAATGAGGCCTCTGTGTGGGCGTGGCCCTCTCCTGAGAGATTTGGGACATGTGGTCCTTCCTTCTTGGAGGCAGAGTCTCTCTCTCTCTCTCTCTCTCTCTCTCTCTCTCTCTCTCTCTCTCTCTCTCTCTCTCGGTGCACTTCTTTGGAGGCTTTCTACTGACCACACTCCCTGCCCGAGAGACTCCAGTGACAAGGCTGGCTCCCTGTGAGACATTCCTGAGGAGAAGCCACATGGACATAGCCTGATGCAGCCAGAAACTTGGATCTGGAGAAGCCACGTGAAGACCCCTGCCAGCGCTATGATGCTCACAACACCACTGGCTCAAAAGACTTTCTACCCACTGGCTTGGGATGGTCCTGCATTTAGTGTCGTTGCACGTGCTTTGTGAGTCTGAAGGACTTTGCAGATTGCTGTCAGTCATATCAGATTTATGGACTTGATCTGGACTGGGCCGGGATGTTTTCTGAATGTACAATTACCTCTATATAATACTCTCATATGTGTGCTTATGAATTTGTTTTTCTAGTCTACCTGGGACTAACACAACTTTTAAGAAAACTAGTGGGGCTGAGCCCCGGTGGTATAGTTATTGTGCGCGGGCCTGCGACCCACTGGGTTAGAGGTTCAATTCCACCAGCAAGACTGGGCCTCCTACTTCCACCACCAGAGGGCAGTGATGCCCCAAAAACAAAAAACAAAAATAAAAGAAGAAAACTAGTGATTACATCAGAACCTCCACGGTCATCCAGGATAATTGCACTATTTTAATTTTTTTTAATTTAATTTTTTTTTTAGGCATCACTGCCCTCAGGTGGTGAGAGTAGGAAGCTCAGCCTTTGCTCCTGGGAGCCGGAATTGAACCTCCATCCCAGTGGGCCGCAGTCCCGCACACAACCAATACGCCACCGGAGCTCAGCCCAATTGCACTATTTTAAGACCATCTGATTAAACACCTGAACTCTATCTGTAAATTTAATTCCCTTCTTCTAGGAATTTTACATGTTCCCAGGTCCCAAGGACCCAACATAGTAATGCCAAGAAACAGTCAAACTGACATATGTGACCAGTTCTTTTCAGACACTGCTACAAAATGAACTGTAGGATTTGGGCAAGTTTGCAGTTTCAAGGGTGACAAAATTGGAACACACATAAATACACAGAATAAAATCAATTTTCCGGGTGTACACTGGGTGAGAAAATTGGCTTACACATAAATACATATAAAAATGTGCTACTGTGCCAGAATAACACGTTTCCTGCTTTCACCAATATCACGTAAGTCCCGTGTCTAATGTGTTGACTGGTCACGGAAACTAAAGAACAGATTGGTTACACAGACTTCTAGAGGCCGCAAGTCTTTTTAAGGAGCCCAGGTGACACGATGGTGAAGCACTCAGTTGCTCATCTGGTCAGCGGCTTTGGGGAATGTAACTCAATACAAAGTATGTTGTTTTATTTATATTACTTATTGGCATATTTTCCAACCTTTATAAAATACATTCTCTATATAATTACCTTCATTTAATAGATTAAGACACTGAAGGAGGGAGGGAGGAAAGGAAGGGGGGGGGAGAGAGAGAGAGAGAGAGAGAGAAGAGAGAGAGGCCGCTGCATTGTTAGGAGCACTAACAGGGCAGCTTGCACAAGTGGCCCACAGACCCCAGGTCCAGTTGCTGTGGAAATGACTCATGGCGACCCCAGGTGTGCCAGACTATTCCTCTTCTTCATTCTGTCTTGAATGGCTGTGTTTTTCCCCCCCCACATGGACATTCTTCTAGCTGACTTCCCTTCAGTCGGTAGGAAAGACATGAACTGCTTATATCATTCGTGGATTTAACACCCCAAACTGGAGAGTAATTGAACTGTTAAACTCATGATTCTGACCTCCACCAGCTGTTGGAATCTGTCTCCTCCCACCCCTGCCTGTTCCTATGGTACTCCAGGAGGACCATCTACACAGAATCACCATCCATTCACCATCTATTCCCCTCCCCGGAAAATCCTCCTCCTGTCCCATCCCTTCCTTTATACACATCGATATGTTTCTCTGCTGGTTTAAATCGTACTCATCCTCCACTCAGAACTCTAACACGACCTCCTCTCTCAAGAGAGCCTGATTTGGTCACTGACATTTTCTAACCACTTTGTGGTGTAAGTAATGAGGCCTGACCTTTGCAAAGACCAAAGGAGCCCTGGTGGTGTTGTGCTTACGTGTTGGGCTGTGATCCACATGGTTGGCAGTTCGATTCCATCAGCAGGTCCATGGGACCATAAATATAGTCTTGCAAACCCACAGGGCTCACTGCAAGTCAGCATTGACTCAATGACCACCAGTGAGCGTTTGCAGAGACTGAGATCTTCAAATCCAGAGCTGCCTGCAAAGACTTCCGTGGATTCATTCCCAAGTAATGCCTTTTCGGTGGCGGTAAGCAGTAGTTAAGAGCAACAGCTAGGTAGATTAATCTCTGGGAAGTAAGAGAGATAGTCCTTGCTCTCCAGAAGCTAATGTTCTAGTAAGGTGTTTTTCCCTCCCTCTTCATCTACTGAATGACCTTTCTCAATGGCCCTGAAGTCATCTGACTACTTCAGCTCACAGTTCTTTTCCATTGAGTCCCCTGAAGCAATAAGCAACCAGAATGGTACTGTCTTTATAATGACACATTATTTATTTAACTTCTACTATGTGCCGGTAGAAGTGGAGGCATACTGTCTCTCTGTGAAGCCTGTCCCAAAAAATAATTCGAAAGTGGTTAACCTTTCTCTCATTCCTTTTGTCTTCCTGGATAGTCCGAATGCTCTTTGAAAGCAGAAAAGGGCTTGACTTCTTTTGGATGGCTGTGACAGTCTGCAGTGTGCCTACCAGAGCTGGCACACTGAGTATTCCAATGGTCTAGAGAGGCGGTCAAATGAACCCTCCCTCCCCGCCCCAGGTCCCCTGCCCATTTCCATCTCCCTTTACCTGATACCCTGAGACCACCGAAGTCTGCAGTCCACTGGAGAAAGTTCCCTCTGAACCCAAGTTCCGAGTTTGAACTCTGAGTGGAAAAACAAGTCCCAAAGGCACAAAACCTCAGCAACCGAGTAGGCGGTTGCTAGGACGCATCCGTTGCTAAAAGAAAAGACGTGCCGCCCTTCTTAAGATGGACAGAGCACCCTAACCAATACAGAGCCTGCTCCCGAGCAACGGCTTTCATCTCTGCCTTGTGATTGGTTGCTATGAGGTGACGTCACCTAAAGTGGAACCTGTCGGCCCAGCCTCCGACTGGCGGTTAAGAGCCGTTACCAGTAAATGGTATGAAGGTCAGTATCCCTGCTAGGAGCTAATCTGACAGGTGCTTTTCAAGGCTTTCTCGCGCAAACATACCCGAAAGAGGATCCTTCAGAGGCGTAATCTGGGAGCCAGGAGTTAAGAGGGATGTGAAGATTACCAGCCAGAAATGTGTTAGGGCTGCGAGTTTGAGGTCCTCTGAGGGTCCTGCTCCAGATTCTGACCTAAGGAAAGGATGCTGGCTTCTGCTGGGTGTTAGTTTGTCTCTTGCCAGCCTAATTTTGCACAGAGTTTGGCTGGAGCTGGAAGTATGGGCTCAAGGGATGAAGATTAAATCCCTGAGTAACACCAAGGTTCATTTTATCTGTGATTATGGGTCCTATGGGGTTTAAACAGTGAATCTTGATTCTCGGAACACTATCCTTTAAAAACATAATTATGTCCCCTAATTTGTAAACGGGCAGAATTTAATAAAGGAATGTATTTGCTGCCGTAATTAGTCTACATTGATTTTGCACACTGTTCTAGGGGGGGAAAGGACCTGAGATGCCAAGGTATTTTATAGAGTCTCCAGTAGGACAAAGACAAATCATCAAGATGAGGGGGACCATCATCCTAAAGCCATAACTGAGTCCGAGGGATTCATGAATACTTGATCAATGAATAGCTGAAAGGATACAAACAAAATAATTTAAAATTATGCTTGGTAACTGATTAATTCTATCACCATCCTAGGCAAGAATATGGAATAAGAAAAAGGACCACGATTGGGATCACACACAAATGCAGATTTTAAAAGGTTACAGGATTGATTCGGAGGTTCTCTAACCTTCACACAGCCATCGTAGCTGCGTGGTGGGCTGCTAACCTGATTGGCAGTTCGAAGCCACCATCTGCTGTGTGTGAGAAAGAACTTTCTACTTCTGTAAAGAGCTTCAGTCTTAGACACTTCCAAGGGCCATTCTACCCTGTCCTATATAGGGTTTCTGTGAGTCGGCATGAACTGATAGCAGTGAAAGTGTCCAATTCTCATTAAGGAGACTCCCAGGCAAGCCCCTTGTGGGCAAGACTGCCTCTACTAGCACTGCCTAGAGAGGTTGCAATCTATTAGCAGATACTCTCTTCCTAGAGCAAGCTTTTTACATGGCCAGAGCATGGTCAGAAAGAACTGAAAGGGAGATGAATTTATGTCAAAGTGCAAAGTAAAATTAGGGCTCCCACTATAGACCACAACTTTGGCAAATCAAGTATTTAGAATTCAAACTGTAATACAGCACACACTTTGATTGAAAATATCTCTCACACTTAGTGATTCTCTGTGTGGTAGTCAGCAAATCTAGTGTCCATTTAAGGATTCAGAGTGTAGGAATGGAGTCTAGGCTGTTAATCTGGAGATAGTCAATGAGACTTCTGTGTGGACATGGCCTTTTGTGAATTCTGGTACTTCCTCCTTGAAGGCGCAAGACATCCGTCTTTCACTGCTCACTTGCTTGGGGACTTTCTACTGACAAGGCTGACTTTCTGTGAGACGTCCCTGAGGAAAAGCCACGTGGAACTACTCTAGTGGCCTGAGCCAGACAAACCACATGAATACAACCAGACCTCTGAAGCCCAAGGAGCCACAGAGAGACCCCTGCCAGCACTGAGATACTTATGCTGCCACTGGATCCAAAGTCTTTCTTTCTACTGGTTTGTGGTCATTCTGCACTTGGCATCATTGCATGTGCTTCATAAGTGTGCAGAGGACTTTATAGATCGGTATGAGACATAAGGGCTAATATAGGACTTAAGACCTTGGACTGGACTGGGTTGGGATGTTTTCTTAATGTACAGTTGCTCTTATATATAAAATTCTTTCTTATACAAACAGGCGTGTGTATGAATTTGTTTCTCTAGTCTACCCAGCCCAACACACTAAGCAAATAAAAAATTTTATAGAAAGATCATATAGATTTAAGTTTCCAATGAATTGTTGTTGCTACAGGTTTCATCAAGTCTGTTTCAACTCATAGTAGGTCTATGCACAGCAAAAGGAAACACTGCCCCATCCTGAATCTTCTTGACAAATGTTCCGTTTAAACCTGCTTGTGTAGCCACGGTGTCAGTCCATCTCACTGATGGTCTTCTTTTTTTTCATGGCCAGGAATTGTCAAACCTGATGATCTTTCCCAGAGACTGGTCTCTCCTGATACATGTCAAAGTACATGGGATGAACTTCTGCTGTCATCTTGGTCTCTAAGGAGCATTCTGACTATCCTTCTTCTAAGACAAATTTGCTTGTTCTTTTGGCAATTCCTAGAATGTTCAATATTCTTCATCAGTATCATAATTATAGTGTATCCATTGTTTAGCATTCCTTAGTCAATGTCCAAACATGTGTCTGAGGTGGTTGAAAACTCCATGACTTGGGTTAGGTGTGCCTTAGCCATCAAAGTGAAATCCTTCCTTTTCAGTGCGTTGAAGAGGTCTTGTGCATTCAATGCAATATTTCATTTGATTTCTTGACTGCAGCTTCCAAGAGTATTGATTGTGAATCTGAATATGATGAAATCATTGAAAACTCCAATATTTTGTTTATCATGATGTCTATTGGTCCAATTGTGAGGATAGGGGTTTTCTTTACACTGAGTTGCAATCCACACTGAGGGCTGCAGGTTTTTTTAAAATCTATTTTAATTTTTTTTAATTTAGGCTGCAGTTCTTGATCTCCATCAGCAAATGCTTCAGATCCCCTTCATTCTTTGCTAGGAAGGGTGTACTATCTGCATTTCCAAGAGAGTTTGTAAGCCGTCCTCCAATCCTAATGCCACTTTCTCCTTCATAGAGCTCAGCTTCTGGGATTATTTGCTGAGCATTCAGATTGAATAAGTATGGTGAGTGGGTACAAGCCTGTCACACACTACTCCCCATTTTAAACCATGCAGTCTTTGCTTGTTCTGTTTGCACAACTGCCTCTTGATCCATACACAATTTCCTCAGCACAATGAAGTTTGTGGAGTTACCATAAATCTCAATGCTATTCATAAATTTTATGATCCACACAGTCAAATGCCTTTTTAAAATTTTTATTTTTATTTCAAAGTAGAAAACAAGTCTAACTCATCATGGAAGAGAACCTAGACTCAGATGGAATGTATTAGAAATGTTCCCTGCATGGTTTGTCTTCACAGTCACTATCCCCGGACTCTGCGAAGCTGTAGGAATATGGAGGCGCAGGCTCAAGACCCAGCTTGATCTCTGATGTTCTGGAAAAGGACCTTACAACATGGGGCCCTGGGCCCTGTGCTCCTCCATGCTCCTCCTTCCTACATGGACAGAACCCCAGGGAGAGGGACCTCCTGGAGCATCCACGTCAGGGACAGATGTCTTTCATAGTCAATAAAACACTGGTATTCTGGTATTCTCTGCTTTCAGATCCATATAACATCCGCAATGATATCCTTTCTTGCACATCCTCATCTGCACCTGACCTGATTTTTAGCAGCTCCCTGCTGGTGTACTGCTGGAACTGTCCTTGAATTGTCTTCAGCAAATTAACAAAGTGTTAATGATAATGTTTGATACTTTCCACATTCTGCTGGGCCACCTTTCTTTGACTTGGGCACAGATATCGATCTTTTCCAGTGGGTTGGCTAGGTAGCTGTATGCCAATTTTTTGGGCATAGACTAGTGAGTATTACCAGTGCTTCACCAGCTTGTTGAAACATTTCAATTGCTATCCCATCTATTACTGGGGCTTTGCTTTTCATTAATGCCTGCACTGCAGCTTAGACATCTTCAGTCTATCCCACTGGTTCTTGATCATATGCTTCCTCTTGAAACGTTGACTATGGACCAGCTTTTTTGGGTGCAGTGATTCTATGCATTCCTTCTGTCCTCCTGATGCTTCCTGTATGGTTTATTATTTTACCTTAGTATCTTTTAATATTGCAACTCAAGGTTTGACATTTTTCTTCATTCTTTCAGCTCAATGTATGCTGAGCATATTCTTCCTTTTGGGTTTTCATTCTCCAAGTCTTCATAAACATTTCATTATAATATTTGAGATGCCCTATGAAATTTCCTCTTCAGCTCTTTTACTTCATCATTCTGTCTATTTGCTTCAGCTACTCTGTAATCAAGAGGATATTTCAGAACCTCTTATATCCAATTTGGTCCTTTATTTCTTTTCTGTCTTTTTAATGACCTTTTGCTTTTTTATGTATGATGTCCCTGGTGTCATCACACAGTTCCTCACCTCTCTTGCCATTAGTGTTCAATGAGTCATCTATAATGAACTTGTTTTAATTTTCTTCAACTTCAACTTGAACTTGCAAGTGAGTGATGGTCTCTTCCACAGTCATCTCTGATCCATTTTGGTTGCTGATTTGAGCCTCTCCATTGGTTCCTCTCACAGATGTAGTTGATTTGATTTCAATCTATTCCATTTGGTAAAAACCTAGGTAGTGTTGCCATTTATTTGACAAAAAAGGGAGGGTATTTGTAATGAACAATTTGTTGGTCTTGCAAAATTATGTCATGTGATCTCCAGCTTAATTTCTATAACCAACGTCACACTTTCCAACTTGTGTTAGTCCAGGTAGACTAGAGAAACAAATTCATAGACACACATATGTGTATAAGAAAGAGTTTTATATACAAGAGTAACTGTACATTAAGAAAACATCACACCCCAGTCCAGCCCAAGGTCATAAGTCTGACATTAGCCCCTATATCCCATATCAGTCTATAAAGTCTTCTTCCAACTCATGCAGCACATGCAGTGACACCAGGACAACCACAGGTCAGTGGGTGAAGAGTCTTGTGTATAAAGAGGCAGTAGAAGCATTCCAGCACTGGCAGGGTTCTCCCCAATGAGCTCAGGGTCTATCAGCTTGCTGCCATATGTCTTGTCAGCTGTATTGTCTCCCAAGGACTAAGTCGTAAGTCTCTCAACTCCAATATGGTCAGATTTCCCCAGAATTCTCAGGAGAAAGCCATGCTCACAAAGTGGTCTCTTTGGCTATCTCCAGGATGACAGGCTAGATTCCACCTCTACACTTATAATCTTGAAATTGACCCAAGAGTACATGACTGCCACACAACTGCTACTCCTTCTTCTTTGTTTCCAATTTTTGCATTTCATCCAGCAATAATTATTCATGCATCTTGGTTGCATATTTAATTAATATGAGACTCACTTTAGTAACTTGTGCCTAAATTCAATAATAGTTGTGTTAACTGGATTCCCTAATAGACAGATAGATATTATCCAATCACGGATAGCATTGTACTTTAATTTATTTTATTTTAACAGATCATTTTATTTGGGGCTCTTACATATATTGTAACAACCTGTACATCTATTATATCAAGTGGACATGTACAATTGTTGGCATCAACATTTCTAAACATTGTATTTCTTCTTGAGCTCTTTGCCATCAGCATCTCTTTTTACTTCTCCCTCCCCCACCTTGCCACCCCTGCAAACCCTTAATATATTATGCATTGTTATTATGCATAATAACTGCCCATTCTATCCCTTAACCTACTATCCTGGCATTCTTCTCTTGAAGTGTGTGTGTGTGTGTAGATTATTCTGCTGTCTCTGTTATCCATTCCCCTTTCTCTCTCCCCCCAGTTCATCTCTCTTTCCATCCCCTATCCTCCTGAAATTCTTGCTCCCATTACTGTTTCTGAGGGGTTTTGTCTTCCCTGAACTCTGTATATTAAAGCTCTTGTCTGTGCCATTGTCTGCACACAGGACTAGTGGGAATTGTAAGGTTGGACTGAGATCATGGTAGTGGGAGAGGAAGGATTAGTGAGAGAGTGGAGTGTTGTGTATTTCATTGGTGCTAAACTGTCCTCTGGGCGCATTACTCCCCCCCCCCCCGAACCCCTCTGTACAGGGAGATCCAATTATCCATGAATGGGCTCTGGGTTTGTATCCTGATCCCGCTTTATCACCTTGATGAGGTCGATTGTTTTTGGAATTCTGATGCCTGGTCCTGTCAGCACCTCATAATCAGACATGCTGGTGCTCTTCTTCCATGTGGCTTTTGTTGGCTTCCTGCTAGGTGGATGCTTGTTTGGCTTCAAGCTTTTAAGACCCCAGACACTATGTCTTTTAAGAGCCAGGCACCATCAACTTTCGTCACCATATTTGTTTGTTTATGCATCCACTTTGTCTTCAGTGATTGTGTCAGGACAGCAGGCATCACCTAAGCATTATACTTTTAGATAAATCTTCAAATGTTCTTTTTGAACGAGACTCCATTCTTTTTGAATTTGTCATTGCTAACATAGTAAATCATTTGATTTTCTGATGGGTAGTGGCCAATACCAATCCATTTCAACTCTCTAATCCTAAGAAAGTGATCTTTATGGCTTCCATTTGATTATTGATGACTTTTAATTTTCCTAGGGTCATCCTTCATACATTGTTAGTTCCAGTTATTAATAGACGCTTGCAGTTCTAAGTGTGAAGAAACAGCTGAAAACATTGGAAGGATTCATGTTTTAAAAATGCAAATCGATTTTAACATAGAAATCATGAAAAAACACAACAAAAATCAAGAAGGGCATCTTATCTGAATAAACATTGTGGCAAACCTTTCCCCAGCACTGGTTTAAGCATAATTTTCTCTGAGTTCAGTGTTAAGTCTTATTTTATCACTCTCTCTTTTTAAAATAGTTTTATTGGTGTATAATTGACATGTCAAACAATTCAATGGTTTAATCATATTAAGAATAGTTGCACAATCATCAAGAATCAATTTCTTCTTTGTTTTACTCATTTTTATTAGCTCTCCCTTTCCCTCCATCCATCCCCACCGTCCCCCCTAAGAAGCCATTAATCAGGTGCCTTCTCTGTAGATTTGCCTATTCTGGATTTCATATATAGAAAAACATACC
This sequence comes from Nesogale talazaci, assembly GCA_004026705.1. NCBI lineage: Eukaryota > Metazoa > Chordata > Mammalia > Afrosoricida > Tenrecidae > Nesogale > Nesogale talazaci. The sequence continues at coordinate 27,768 of PVJH01009569.1, forward strand.
AAAACAAAATAACTAAAAACAATAATGAAGTAAAACAGAGAAAATTCTCAATGAACAGAAAGCAGAAAATATAAAAAACCAGTCTCTTCTCACTCCTGATCTCTGGTGGATTAGCATTTGTAAAAAGCAAATAATTCTAATATAGAGTTCATTAAAAAACTTAACAAAAAATACCCGAGAATGGCATCTTTATCTGAGCACTGCTACAAACTTTGCCAAGGCTTGAAGACGCTACTCTCAATCTATTCTCCTTAACTTCGACCATATCCCATAAACAGGCTTGTGGCTTTTGTATCTATTGTATCAACCAAGTATATCTTTAAAACGTGAGAACTGAGTTTCCAACCCCGTACTGAATACTTGCAAGTACAGTGTCTAACACAGATCAGTGCCTTTAATAATTGCTAAATAAAGATATCAAACAAACAAATCAATTACTATTCCGCATGAATCACACCTTAATGGAACCAAAGGGCCATCCCTTATCTTTCAGATACTATTCAGTTATCTCTCCCTCGTTTATTATCCTCTTAAGTATTAATTTCATTGTCCACTAATTTGCAAAGCAAAACATCCAGAAGCCACCCCTAACTTTAGCCTTAGTCACGTTTCTAGATCCTGCCATTCCCCTTAGGCATCTCTCATTTCCTCTTAGTCAGCCTCATTTTATTCCACATATCCCTAATCTTTCATCTGGTTGGAAGGAACTCTCCAGGAAGCATTGGACTGCTAACTGTAGGCCTGAAAGTTCAACCTCACCAGCTGGTCAAAGGGAGAAAGGTGAAGCTATCAGCGCCTATAAAAACTCACCTCTGGCTGAGCCCCGGTGGTGTAGTGGTTGAGTGCAGGACTGCAGCCCACTGACTTGGTGGTTCAAATCCAGCAGCAACTCTCCAGGAGCAAGGCTGGGCCTCTCACTCCCACCACAGGGCAGTGATGCCCCTCCCTCCCCCCCAAAAAACCAAACTGATTTCCTTGGAAACATTATATGAGCTCACTGTGAGTCAGACTGACTCTGATGGCAGTGGGTTTGGTTTGGGGATTGCACATCTGGAAGGAAGTAATTGTCTCTTGTGAGTTCTTGACCGGATCAGTCTACTTTTCTCTTACTGTCAAATAGTCTTCCACACAGTGACATTAAACTCTCACTGATAGCAGCGCACAGTGAGTCTCTAGAACAATGTTGAACTGCCCGCCCCTGTGGGTTTTTGAGACTGTAATTATTTTTTTTGCAGGAGCAGGAAGCTTTTTCCCTCAGAATAACTAAGGCTTTTGAACTCTTGACTTTTTGGTCAGCCATCCAACTTGTAAACTACAGCGCCACCAATGCTCCTTCACTTAGTGCCATTGCCCTGCTGACATAGTCTCAATGCAGCATGTGCACAAAGGAGTCTGAACGATACCTGAAAGGGAATGAGTTACCGTTCCAGCCTCAGTTTCTGCCTTTCTCTCTGGACCAACCCATGTTTTAGGCCAGTGCTTCTCAAGGTTCTCCACTAAAAGACTTCTAAAAACCAAGGGGTTGGAAGGTTGTCAAAGACTGATAGGAAGAAATGTCACATGAAATACACTTCTGCAACTGAGGTAGATTTGTTTTTTGTTTTATAATCATTTTATTGGGGGCTCATACAATTCCTGGCAGAAATTTTTTTTTGTGGGGGGGGGGCATCACTGCCTCTGGTGGTCGTGGGTGTTACCAGAGCTGCTCCTAAGAGCCGCCGCTGGATTTGAACCGCCAAGCTCGCGGGCGGCAGTCCCGCACTCAACCACTTACGCCACCGGGGCTCAGCCCTAGAAATGTTTTATAGACAGAATGCATCAAATTTTTTCATTCTGCTCCATGATGTATTCACGTGTGTCTAATTTTTTTCATGCCTAAAATTGACATAAAATGTAATAAATTCCAAGAAGCCCGGGAAGTTGTGGTATACCTATTTTGTGATTTTTCCCACCTCTACCACCCACCCTCTGGGAACTACATTGTATCCCAGAGATTAAAATGTCCCAGGTTAAGAGGCAGGTATGTTAGGCTAGGTTGACTAGAGAAAAAAAATTCAGGGATACATATACATACATATATATATATGAATAAGAAAAAACTTTATATCAAGAAGTAATTGTACATAAGGAAAATATCCTAGCCTGGTCCAACCGACATCTGTAAGTCCTATACTAGTCCATACGTCCAATTATAGTCCATGAATCCCTCTTCAGACTCATGAAGCCACGTGCAATGATGCAGGAAGATCACAGGCCGGTGGGTCCAATGGTGGAGGACACATTTCCAGAGCTCACACAGGCTTCACAGTGTTTCACCAGCAAGAGAGTGAAGGCGGGGGTGGGGTGGGGTGGGGAGGTTGCCAGGACTCTCCTTATGACGAGGTCATTCCCACAAGGACTGCGATCTGATTGCAGGTCAGACTCTACCCCTGTACTTCAAGTTGACATGAAAATGGGTAACTTTCACAGCAGGCATAACTAACTACTATGCCTCATCCATCCATAACTCTGCATCTGCTCATCTTTTCCCTTTCCAGCTTGATGACTACTTTAGTGCCTCTCTTCATCTTCATTACCAAACTCTTATTTATTTTTCAAGACCCAACTCAAATATCACCTTCTCAGTAAGGCTGCCCAGGCACTGGGCAGCATTAGTCACTCTTTCCGCCGGCTTTCCATTTCAGCAAATGCCACTGTGTGGTGTGATGGCTGGTTTGCCTGGACGCCTTTCCTTTCTAGACTATGAGCTCCTGTGAAGGGGTCCTTATATTTCGGGTCCGTCTATTTGCATTGTATCTGACCTCTGGGTTGAATGAAAAGGAAATGTGCGGGTGGAGGAACCCCAAACATAAATCCTCTGCAGTCACATGGAAGAACGTGAGCACCTGACTTGTGATTTGGGTGGGCAACATGCCTTTCTGTCATCATCTCTTGAGAGACACTTGAAGGTGATATTCATTTGGGGGAATGAGTCATAACTTACCATGCCTAACAATTGGAAACATTTAGTAGTTTCTTCATTCATAGTAGTTATGAATTCATGATTGACTGACCATCTGTTCTTTTTAGGCATAGTCAGAGATGAAACATTTCCATGGAGGTAATGAACATTCTGCACCTTTCTGAGGATGCTGTCTTATACTCACTTGTGATCTACAGATTTTTCAAAATAAGTTTTAATTTAAACTTAAAAAAACACAAAACAACAAACAGTGGCCTCTGAGTTCCACCTGACTTATGGCCACCCTTTGTGTTTTGGGTAGAATTGTGCCCTGTTGAATATGGAAGGCCTGTGATTTTTCTGAAGAAGACCCTCAGGTCTTTCCTGTGAGCTGCCTCTGGGTGGATTTGGACAGACAATTTGGTCATAACAATCAAGCTCTTAACTTGTCCACGCGCTTCAACCGGGAGAGGTGTTCTGGTGGTGTGGTGGTTTTGAATTGGACTGCTAACTGCAAGGTTGGCAGTTTGAAACCAGCTCAGGTGAGAGAAGGGACTTCCACTCCTGTGAAAGAGTTACAGTCTTGGGAACTCACAGGGGTCCGTTCTACCATGTCCATCCAAATCAGCAGCAGGGCAATGAGTTTGCTATTAGGAGTTGGATACAGGGGTAGTCCTTAGTCTTATTAGTAGAATAAAATGCAATGCAACCAACAGTTGTAACTGAAAACACTTCTCTGGCCATTCAGGGATGTCTCCATATGCTTCAGACTGGATTTGCATGGAGGTAATCTGATCAGCAGTTGTGAGGTAGCTAGCTATTATTTTGGTGCCGTTAACCACCCCTTTTATGGACTTGCTTGAGAAGAGTGGTCTCAGTGGCTGTGTGTTTGCACCAGTGAGTCAGGAGGCGGGGGAGGGAGGGAGGAGGGAGATGAGGGCCCTTCTCTGAGCCCTAAGCATCGGGCATTCAGACAGGTCTGTAAAATGGTTGGATAAACCACTGCACCTTACTGAATAAGTTTCTGAGGGAGGTCCCAGAAGAGTCCTCAGCTTCAGGGGAAAAAAAAGACAGAAGTCTGGCTCAGGAACACTTCACTGGTGAGATGAGAGAGCCAATTCTGCACATTTTTAATTGAACCACGACTTCAACAAGGAATCGTGATGCGTTTAGCCCTGAAGCGAGGAGACCACCATCTCTACCACTTCTGCCTAGAACATCATATGGCTTGATCCATTGGGGACGAAAGAGGACACAGGCCCTTGTGCCAGGCTTGGTAGCCCTTCCTGTTAGGGCTGAACTGCAGGCTGTAGGCAGCAGCTCTCTCCAAAAGGGCCCACAAAGAGTCAAGGGACAAGAGGGGGCCAAGCATGGCAGGCTGGATTGGTTTGTGAGAAAAGCTGAGATCCCATCCCCTATATCTCCAAATGATTGGTGATGGGCGAGTCTTTGTGGGGTGATTCCAGTCTTACAATATCAGCAGGTGTCAAGATAGTCAGTCATAGATCTGGATGGTGGTTCAGTGATGGAGTTCTCAAGTTCTGTGCAAGGCACCTCCTGGTCAGTGCACCTCAAATTCAGCCACCTGAGCTACTACCCATCAACGGAGGTTTCTGTGTTGATATGACACTAAAGAGATTTCCCCTGAGTTTCCAGACAAATATAGACGAGGAAGAAAGATGTGGCAACAGCATGAGCAATGAACATTTTTTTTCCTGGTGTGATCACTATGAGTTGGTGGCAACTAACAAGAATATTACATGTTCAATTAGTATAAAGAATATTATCATTGATGCATCTTAAACATTTCTTTTTAAACAGTACTCAAATGATGTACTTAAAGTTAGAAAATTGTGATTTGAAGCTTAAAGTTTGTCTCTTGCTGGTAAATGTCATTAGGTAAGCTTTTGAGCTCTGTAAATATCAGTTTTGACATCAGAGCCACACAGATAAAAGGTAAGAGTAAGCACATTGCTATCGTGAGGACTAGTTTACAGCCAATGCCCAAAGTCTCCACAAACCAGAAAACCCAAACTCAATGTCATCAAGTCGATGCCAATTTACAGTTATCCAATAGAAAGGGGTATATCTGTTCTTGGGAGTTTCAAGAACTGCCTCTTTACTGGAGTAGAAAGTCTTTCTCTTGTGGAGGATCTGGTGGCTTTGAACTACCAACCTTGTGGTTAGCACTACAACACACAACCACTATGCCACCAGAGCTTCTTTGCTTTGGTGAACCAGAAATTACTATACAGCTGCTTAAAAGTTTCTGCAGGAGACTACTTATATATCAAAGGAAAGATAATATTGATCCTTCTCTCAACCAACTTGACCAAACCTCAGATTTAAAACAAAATCTATGTGCAAAGTTTTTGCTGTGAGAGCTCACAAACCACAAATTTGAACCCAAAGTCTTCCATTTCTGAGTTTAGCCAGCTTTATTAACATTTTGAGTGGCTCAGAATATTTTCAATAAGCTGTTGAATTCCAAAAAAAACCACTGACTAAATTCCTTATCATGAATTAGTTATCCCCATTGTTACTAAAAATGTTTTCAGCGATCATCATGGGAGGTGAGCAGCACAGAATGCCAGAGTAAATGTGGTGAAGAGAGCTGATGGTCCTCGGCCATCAAAAGATGAAGCATCTGGGGTCTTAAAGGCTTGAAAGTAAACAAATAAGTGGCCATCTAGCTGAGAAGCAGCAAAGCCCACTGGAGGAAGCACACCCACCTGGGCAATCATGGGCTGTCAACGAAATCAGATAACAGGCACCAGAAGACCAAAAACAACAAAGAAAAACATGTTGTTGAGAATGAGGGGGGTCAAAGCAGAGACCCAAAATCTATCTGAAGACATTCCCTCACAAAATGGTTATAAGGAAGGGATGAGTCAACCAGGGTGCAATATAGCACTGATGAAACATACAATATTCCTCTGATTCTTTGGGGCTTCCTCACCCCCAACTATCATGACCCAGTCCTGCTTTTCAGTTCTGACTAGACTGTAGCATGTACAGTGGTACAGATAAGAGCCCGCGACACACACAATCCAGGTAAGATACCCTCCTCCCACCCCAGGAACAGGAATAGGTGTGTCAATACCAGAAGGGTAGGGAGAGTGTTGGGGGAGGAGGGGAGGATGGGTAACCGATCAAAATGTTTGACACATAATCCTCTCCCTCAAGGGGATGAACAGAAACGTGGGTGAAGGGAGCAGCAGGAGTAGGCTGCCATTGTCATGATCTCTACCTGCTCACAGAGTATGACTCAGGGCATCTCACCGGGCTCCCTCTGCTTCCTCAGCAAGAAGAGAGTGGGTCTCCTTGAGATCCAGAATGTCCGGTCTGGACAATATCTTCACATCTTCTCAGGATTCAAATGAGAACAGGGTTTGTTTGTTCACTGTTTTAGGTCTCGGGACATGAGTCAATCCTCAAATGACATCTCAGTGAACTTGTGTCCCGTTTAGCTGCTTTGATTCATCAAGAAACACAGCAAAAACAGGTGTCCAAGGAAATAAGAATGGTACCTGTGCTAGTGAAAAGGGAGGAGTTCAGTGGTCAGATGAATGAGATCTGAGAGTTGTCCATCTTCAGCACCACCAAATCCCAATGACTTGGACATCTTGTTTGTGAACATTTAAAATGCAGTTAAGTTTGCTTATCGCTATAAGGGGTGGTGGTGGAGGAAAGGAAACAAAAATGAGCTGGCACTTCCACACAGATGATCTGAGAAGGCTTCTGGCTACGCATCTCAGACATACACAGCTCCACGGCTGAGCTGATTCTTCTTACCGAGCTGCACCTCCTCTGGTTTTCATCTTCTACAAAATGGGAGTGTAGGGTTGCGCACACCCAAAAGTCAGTCATCCTTGACACTTCTGTTTCTATTTGGGAACTGTTTCTAACACTGCAGCCAGAAGAATGTGCTTTAAAAACATAAGTCGAATTGTGCCACTTCTTGGATCAACATCTTCCCAGGGCGCCTCTTCATCTGTGTTCATCTGAAGTCCTGACAATGAGGCAGGAGGTGCAGTTGGACCTGAGGTCCTCACCCGGCCTCCCAGGAGGTGCATGCTGCTGCACACACACTGGCTTCCTTGGGGCTGCTCAGACGCACTTAGAAGACCCTGGCTTTGGATTAGCTGTTCACCCTGCCTGGAACATGTAACCCCGATATCCTCCTAGGTTCTCAATGAGGCCTGCTACTCCCCTGTTTGAAACGACAGGGTCTCTGCTCTCTCCCCGCTTTAGTGCACTGGTCACTGAGTCGGAGTGCACTCAGTCACAGTGAGGAGCGAGTGATGAAGGCAGGGCTGCTAAATTCTGCCATCTTAGCAATGGGCTGAGACTATTCAGAGGAAACTCATAAAAGAAGGCTGTGTTTGGCAACCCTATGATGTCTTGCTGTTGTGTGCTGACAAGTCCATTCTGACACGTAGTGACCCTGCAGGACAGAGGAGAACCGCCTCCATCAGGCTATCATGGGTCTGAGCTGTGCTGTCAACTACAAGATCAGCTGTCCAACCCCATGCTGAGGGAGGCAGAGGAGGCTCTCTGCTTTCCTTGGAAACCATAGGGAGCGGTTCTGCTCTGTACTATAGGGTCATACCTCTTTGTTTGGGGAATCTTTAAAATGGAACCTTGGAGATTCTGTTGGGTAAGAGTAAGCCTTGGCCTGTCCCCAAGAAAGTCAGCAGCTGAAGCCCACCAGCCACCCCAGAGGAGACAGATGTAGTTCTCTGCTCCCATAAAGATGTATTAATATAAGGTTGCTACGGGCCTAGAGAGTGGCTGTGATCTGGAATCAGCTTGATGGCAGAGGGCTTAGTTTGGGTTCACCTTTATCGGACTCTTCTCCAGTGGAACAGCCTTTGAGTTTGAACTGCTGACCTTTCAGCTCGCAGCTGAGTTCTTTCGCCATTGTGCCACCAGGGCTCGTTCATAATGTTGGATTCCTAATAAGGTCATAAGTCTGAAAGCAAATAAACAAAACAAAACCCCGTCCAATCTGTTCGTGTGGGGGGTTATGGGTGCGAGTGCGTAACAGAGTCACCTGTGGAGAATTCTCCCTCCCTCACTGCCCTTTGCTGAGTCTGACAGTGACTGTACATAGGGCTTCAGAGGCTGTGAGTCTTTACCGATGTCTTCTCTTTCCCCTGCGGTGAGTGGGAACTTCTGACCTGGGGGTTAGCAGCCCAACTTGTCACCTACTACAGCACTGGGCCTCCGTTTTAGATAACCACTCCTATGCTATTGCTCAAAATTAAAAAAAAAAATCCAGACTGAAGATCTTTAGAATCAGTAGCTAGGTTTCATTCATGTTTACATCACTCACTCACTCCTTGACATCCAATGAGTGCCGACTCATAGTGAGCAGATAGGACTGGGTAGACCTGGCCCTTGGAGTGTTCGAGACTTAGAGTAGAAAGCCCCATCTTTCTCCTGCCGCGTGGCTGGTCAGTTCAGCCTGGCAGTTGGTGAACAGCCCAATGTCTATCCACAACAGCTCCAGGGCTCCTCACATTTCCGTCAGCAAAACTAAGTGGCACATAAGATGTCCTCAATAAATACATATTGAGAATGACGTCTTAGTAAATAAAAAAGGACAAAGGAAAGACGCTGGGTACATATGGCATACATAGTATAACATATGGACTTCCCAGCAAGGTCAAAAGCAGTACATATCAGAGGACTCCAAAAAGTTCAAAAGAATCTAAATGACAAAAAGAATAAAAATGATAAAAATTAAATTGATTTCTCAATGTTAGGGACAAACATAAGCTCCCTCAAGGTCTGGCCACTTTTGCCAGTGGGCATACCAGCCACTTAGTTCATCCCTAAAGACCTGTGAGTCCTGGAATTTAACCAATGCAGTCTTTTTTATATTGCTAACTGAAGGAAAATGAGGGCCTTTTAAAAGTTTTATTTAAAAGAAGTCAGAAGCAACCAAAATAGGACTATACGGTGGGTGCCTAAAGGTATTCATAGAAATATAAGATTACGCTGGCTTAGAGTGTGCTGTGTCACAGTTGAGGACACTCTAGGGAAGCGTTCCTGGGTATTTTCCTGCTAAAGTTTGGATACTGTTCTCAAAACATGTTCATTGTAAGCAAATGTTATCATTCTTTGGCCCTCCAGAACGTTAACAAGCAAAATACTTTAAGCGTCCTCAAAAAACTGTTGCCATGGTCTTTGCTAATGACTGGTCCAGTTTTTCTTTAACTGGACCACTTCCAACTCTTGGTAGTAATGGCTTTGGTTGTGCTTTGACTTCAGAACTGCACTGATAAAGTCATGATTCATTTTCAATTATAATTCTTTCAAGAAATACTTTCAGGATTGTGACCCCTCTTGTTTAAAATTTCCATCGACAGATCTGCTCTTGTCTGAAGCTGATCTGGGTGCAATTGTTTTGACACCCATCAAGCGGAGTGTTTGTTCAACTTAAATTTCTCAGTCACCCAAGCTTTACCGTACATTTGATGTTTGCTCGTCAATTGTAGCAGAATTCATGTTGCTCTCATTAGGACTCTTTTCACACTGATATCTCAGCCTACTTAGTGCCTCAAACTAGATAGATCCTGTTCGGACATGTTATTTAACAAGTTAGTATGAGCAGATTTCTTGGCCCCCCTCCATATTTTAATACATGTATTTTTGCATAATTTCCATTTTCCATAAAATTTAAGGTGCCTCAAAGCAATCATATGTTGAGAAAAATTGGCAAGGGATATAAAAATGCATTTCATAAGACTTCTAGGTGGCTCAATGCAATAGCTATCAAATAATTGCAAGTTAAAGCCACAATGAGCCACCACTTTATACTTACAGAAACCAAGAAGTCCGCCAATGTTGAGTGATAAAAAGGAAGCAGATGGGTGGAAATGCCTACCGTGGATGAAAATGATAATTGGAAAACCACTTTGGAAAACACCTTGCCATTTTCTTATGAAGTTGAACATTTGTGAGTCTTTGCCCCATGGTCGAGGTTTGTCTTTGAGAGACTCGTGCATGCTAAAGTGCACCAAGAGATAAGCTCAAGAACACATAATGGCTTTCCTAGAAAGGCAGGGGCATCCCTGAGGGGTGCAAACGCTAGCTGAGGCCAGCCAGAGTTCAAATGCCTAGCAAAACCAAACCAGGTTTCTATCGTCAGGTGAGGCTACGTCAAGTATGGCTCAGTTGTACCATGCAGTGTAATACAGAGAGGAAAATAAGTGAACCCTCAGCTCCAGAGAACCTACGATTGAATGATAAATTTAAAAAGTCACAGAGGCTACATACAGTCTGTTGCCATATCACAGATGAAGGTGGGGGTGGGTGGGGAGCAAAACTAAGTCATCTGTTGTCGAGAGAAACATGTGTAATTAAATATTAACAATGAAAACTCGGGTCTGATTAATCTCAGAATCAGGATGGCAGCTGGGGGTAGAGGCTAGGGGGGCAGAGTCAGGCTGCAGGATAAAGGTGGAGCACAGAGATGGGGGATAATGCTCATGCTCATTGATAATGTTCTCAATGAACAGTTGAAAGGTAGCTCATGATGAAAGTAAAATTAATTTTACTATTATGCTTCAAAGGTAAATTTTTGGTGTGTATAAGACAGTTATGCACTCAATTGTAGCTGAAAGGTGGGTGCCTCAAACCCTCCCAGAGAAAGGCTTGGCGATGCTCACAGACTTGAGAATTCTATGCACACACTTCTATGCACACACAGGGTCCCTCAGGATCAAAATCAACTTAATAGCACCTAACAGCAACAACAACAAGAAATCTTACCTTTATTTTTTAAGCAAGTTCCATCCTGTATATAATTAAATAGATTCTATCTAATTAAATAGAATCACGCAAGAATTTCTATGTATGGATAGCCCGTCTATCCAAATAAATACAAACATGTAACATACCCCAGGCATAATGATGGGCCTTTACATGCATCATATGAATTAGAATTCACAGTTCCTTCCTTTAGATTTACACAGAAGGAACCAGGGGGGTGGAGAGTTTAGATAACTGTCCCCCATCTAGTCAGTAAGTGGCATAGAAACACCTGGCTTTTTCAAATCACCAGTCCAGTTAACTCCAACAAGGGTTAAATGAAGGCCAACAATCATTCCTGCAAACCTCTCTAAAGTTCAGGTTGTTCCTGAACATTCAAGCATTTCAAACTCCCACCCATGATGACTTCATTTCACACTAGGCAGTATGTGAAATCCCATTGAGAGATAGAGGCACTGGAGATCACATTTAATTTGCACTTGAGAATTCAGTGTGCCAAGGTACCCTTTGCCATGCTCGCAGCATTTGGAATTTAGATTAAGTCATAAACTTCTTGTTTACACATCTCTACATTAATCATTCAAAGTGGTTTTAGGATTTGAAAGTGGCTGTGTAAAAGAGCTCAAAACTCTTGATAAAATTCCCGTTATAGAAGTTGATTGACCTGTACAAACTGATTTAGGATCAAACTAATAATTAATTCAAGCAAACAAAACCCAAAGGGTTGTAATAAAAATTAATCAAAGTTCTGGATCCATTCCAGATAAGGAAGAAACAAAGATTAAATTCTTAGAAATTTCCTTACATTAAGGTTATTGTCCTGAGATCTATGGATATTTCTGTTCACAAACATTCTCCCACCACCCTGCTACCTTCTCCACCCCATAACTTCTCACCTCCAGAGCTTTCTCCGGCACTTTCTGTCCCAGGAACCACTCTGGAAGAGACTCTTGCTGACAGTTCCCTGCATTTAGAAAAATGCTGATGTTAAAAAGCTTAAAGGAACAAAGCCCACATGGAAGAAGCACACCAGCTTGTGGGATTACGAGGTGTTAAAGGGATTAGATATCAGGCTTCAAGAACTAAAAGCATAACGCTGCGTGCTCACTTTCCTGATATTATCACTGACGACTAATGTGTGCATAAGCTCATGTAGTGAAGAAAGTGGATGGTGACTGGCTATCAAAAGATATAGCATCTGGGGTCTTAAAGGTTTGAGTAAAGAAGTAGCCATTCAGCTCAAAAGCAACAAAGCCCACATTGAAGAACACCAGCCTGTGTGCCCACGAAGTGTTGAAGGGATCTGGTAGCAGGCATCAGAGAACTAAAATTAAATCATTATTAATGAGGAGGAGTGCAGATTGGGGACCCAAAGCCCATCAACAGGTGAAACGACATCCTCTTACAGAGGGGTTGCAGGAAGGAGAGGAGCCAGTCAAGTTACAGTGTAGTAACAATGAAATATGCATCTTTCCTTTAGTTCTCAAATGCTTCCTCCCACCCACTATCATAATCCCGATTCTGCCACGAGGGTCTGGCTGGACTAGGGGATGTACAGTGAAGTTGGAAACATGGGGAATTTAGGATAGACGATCCCTCAGGACTAGTAGTAGGAGTGGTGATACCAGGAGGGTGGAGGGATGGTGGAACAAAAGGAGGAACCAATTTCAGGGATCTACATGTAGTCTCCTCTCTGGGACACAGACAACAGGGAAGTGAGTGAAGGGACACATTTGACAGTGTAAAGTATGAAAAAATAAAAACAATTTGTAAATTACTAAGGGTTCATGGGGGAGGGGGAAGGAAGGGAAATATAGGGAGCTGATACTGGGGCCCTGGGTGGAGGGAGGATATTGTGAGAGTGCTGATGGCAATAAGTGTGTAAATGTGGCCTGCATACAATTGATGTATGTATGGATTGTGATGGGAGTTGTATGAGCCCCCAATAAAATGATTCATTAAAAAAGGGGGGAGGGGAAAGGAGGAGCATATACCAAGAGCTCAAGTGGAAAATATTTGGAACTGAATATGGCAATATGTGTACAAATATGTTTGATACAAATGATGTATTGAATGTTATGAGCTATAAGAGCACCCCATAAAATAACTGAAAAAAAAAAAGCTTAAAGGGGGCAGAGGAGTATCTGCTTAGGGCAGATGCTTATGTAGATAACTAGTAATTTCTAACCTAACCAGAGTGCTGATCAAGAGGGTGAGTTAGGCTACTATTAATTAAAAACCAGAAATATAACAGTTTCAGATTTGGAAATTCAAAATATAACAGCCCCTTCCCTTGCAGAAAAAATTCCTTTTAAGTTTGGACTGTCGAAATGGTCCTCTAGCCTAGGAAGCAAGGCCACTAAGACAGATAGCCAGGCACAAAGACACAAAGACAGCAGTGGAGATCGTGTTTCAGGGGGTGCCAGTCTATCTGTCTCGCCTTGGGAAAATGTATGGACAGACCATTGTTTCTCTGGTTGCTTCAAAACCTGCTTTTGTCACAGAGTTTAGAGTACATAATTCGCCTTATGTTTCACTGGATTTTTTTTTGCCACAGTTTGGAGGTAGGAAACCCCACTGTTTCCTTCTCTCTTGCACTTGCATTATAATTTAGAGTTTCTCCCATCAACCTGGTCTGTCTTTGGCTGGAACAGTGAATGGCAATCTCAAATCCAAGTCGTCAGCTACCCCCCCCCCCCCCGCCCCCAGGCCCTGACAATGCCTAGAGGAGAAAAGCCTTAGAATCCCCTCTTCCCCTCTGGAAAGCTCTCAGCTCTGAAAAACGGATGGAACACAGTTCTCCTCTGCACACATGGGTTCCCCAAAGAGTCAGAACTGATTTTACAATTGGGTTTTTTTTTTTGTTGTGGTGGTTGGCTGGTTTAGTTTAGAGAGGGTACACGCCTCAAGTCTTGAATGCGCTTAAAGATTTCACTTCGAATATAAAAATCAGAATGAAAGGGGGTCAGGCTTCCAGATTCGCGTTTCATCCACACACGGCCCTTGCTCCGCGCCCCAAGAATCAGCATTCGAGGCCACAGGCCCCTGGGCCAGCCCGCACGCACCGCTGACCCGGACTGAGGGCGGTCTAAGCTCGGCAGTGCGGAGCAGCTGGCACCTGCTTTTAGTCCTGGAGAGTGTGTGGCTTACGGGCCGCCGGGAGCCAGCCAGAGGGGCGTGAAGGGGTGGGGCAAGCAGACACCGGGGACAGCCCCGGGCGTGGGTCGGTCCGTCGCTCGGTCGGGCTCCCAGCCTCACCTGCCCAAGAGGCCCAGCGGGGCGGGGGCGGGGACGGGGACCGAGGGTCACGAGTTAGCGGCCGCGCGCTCCCCGGCGTCCAGCGCTGCGCGACGACGGCGCGCCCAGAAATGCCGCGTCCCCCCAAAGCTGGGACCACCACCGACGCCTCCCCGCACAGCCCAGGCTGACGCCCCTTCGCCGCTCGCTCGGACGCCCTGACCCGCGCCCCTGGGCGCCCCGGGGCCGCAGGTGAGCGGAGGAGACTGGAATCGCGCCGGGCGCCGCCGGGCATCAGGTGTCGTGGGACCGGCGCCCGCGGCGCAAAGGGGGGGACGGAGATGTCGCCAGCCGCCGCCGCGGGCGACACACAGCGGGAGGGTCGGGGTGGCGGACTTCGGCGCCATGCGAGGGAGTCCGGTGGGAGCAGCAGGGTGCGAGATGCGGGCTGTGCACCCCGAGCCCGCTCGGTCCCCGGCCGCAGGTCAGTGTGCGCGCGCGGGCGGGGCGGAGGGCGCGCGGGAGACCCGCCCCGGGCCGAAGGCCCCCTGGGGGCTCCGGGTTCGCGTTCACGGGGAAGGTCTCGGTGGCTTCACAGTGAGAGGAGACCTCTTTTCATAAACATTCAAAACAGTCAAAGAAAAAAACCAAACTCATTACCATCAGGTCATGGCGAACCCACAGAACCATCCCTGTGAGTTCTTGAGACTCTTACCTTTTTTTTTTTTCCAATGGTTTTATTGGGGCCTCTTACAGTTCTTTTTTTTTTTTTTTTTTTTTTGTGGCTTCACTGCCCTGGTGGGCTCTTAGAGGTCTTATAACATTCCATACACCATTTGTATGAAGCATATTTGTACACATGTTACCATCTTCATTTCCAAATATTTTCTACTGGAGCCCTTGGTATAAGGTCCGCCTATCCCTTCCTTTTTTTTAAATTGGGGGCTCATGCAACTCCCCTCATAATCCATCCATACATCAATTGTATGCAGGCCACACTTGTTTAAAAGTTTTTTAAACATTTAACTGGAGTTGAAAGCCCAGTCTTTCTCCGGCGGGGCGGCTGGTGGTTTAGAACAGCTGGTCATCGCGATGCCACCCGGGCTTCCCGTGAAGATCGCAGCCGGGGAGACCCTCTGGGGCAGATCCCCTCGGTTCTGTAAATTCGACAGGACTGTCAGCTCTATGTCCCACAGCAGGGAAGTCACCGATGGAGGTGCCTGAGGCTATCCTGGGACTGCTCATTGCCCACCAGACATGCCCCCTTAGCATCCTTTCCTAGAGTCCCTCCCCTCAGCACTTCCTTCATGGCAGTGGGTTAGGGTTTGGTTGGGCGTGGACACTGTCTGCAGTCTTTCTGAATAATCCCTGCAGCCTCCATTCTCCTGAAATACCAGCTTGACTGTCCGTCTGACGGCCTGTTCTAGCCCCAAACAAAGAAGACGATGAGGGAAAAGAAAGTAGCTGACCCGAAGTTTTGAACTTCTGAAGAGATAAACCTGCTTTGTTTTATCTTCATATGAGACTTCTATCATTTGCCAAATTTTCTGCCATTGAATCCAATTAAGACTCTCACCAAAAACAGCAACAAGGAAAAAAAAAAAAACCTCACTGACTTTGAGTCAATGCCGACTCATAGTGACACAGTAAGACAGTGAGTTTCCAAGCCTTTCTCCTGCAATGTGGCTGGTGGTTTCCAATTGCTGATTTTGCAGATTTCCACCCAACTTGTATCCACTAGGCCCCCCTCATAGCCCCAAACAAGTAACCACTGTGGGGCCTAGGAGTCTGTTTAACAACTTGGATAGACTTCCTTCTCCTAGACCTCTTCTCTTAACTGGCGTATTTCCTGCAGCTAGCAGGTTGGGCAGATTGCAGTTTTAAAATCTACAGTCAGAAGGTTGGTTAGCTTTGCAGTAAAGTTAGCTGTTCATAATAACAAATGAAATGCCTTCCTTCTGGGATAACTTGGTCCAATGTGCTGAATAAATTAATCGTAGTCGATTCGTTTCCTTTGTTCTTGTGGGTTAATGTTACACAGTGTGTGTCTAGTCCGTTTAAAATTTAATTTTCACTCAATCAAAATGGAAAGGGTTTAATATAACCACACATCTGTAATTCACCAACATACTGTAATTGCTATTAGCGGCTTCATTGTTATGTGAGTGGTAGGTGGTAGTTTTCATTCGTCAGACCTTTGTAAAGAGACCATAACATTTTTGAGTGGAAAGCTTTTAGGGTTGTATAGCTTTCTTTTCTCATGTTTTTAATTATATTTTGACAGGCACCACATTTTCATGAGTTCTTACCATGATGATTCCATTTTATAGGTACTGTGTATGGTATGTGGAGCCTTGGTGATGGAGGGCTACGATTAGGAACTACTAGCTGCTCAGAGGCAGGAAGACAGGACTTTTTATGGTCGTAAACAGTTTACTCTCAGAAACACAGAGGGTCGCTGTGAGTATGGACTTGGTGGCACTGAAAGACAGGAATCCTGGTGGCGTGTTGTGTCAGTGTTGGGCTTGCTAGCTGAATGGTCAGCAGTTCGAAACAACCATCAGCTTCTCAGGAGAAAGCTTTGGCTTTCTATTTCTGTAATGAGATAATCACAACAACCAAACCCCCCAACAAACAAACCAAATTGACTGCCATTGAGTCCCATAGAGTAGTGGTTATCTAAGACCGTAATTCTTAGAAGAGTAGAAAGACTCTTCTTTCTTCTACTCAGTAGGCTGTTGGTTACAGAGTCACGAGCGGTCAGAATGGGCTCAACAGCAGGGAGTCTGATTTTGGTTCTTGTATATGGCATATAAAAAACATACTATGCTTTATCCCATGATACTTGTATTAGTCAAGAATTTAAAAGCGTCTTCCACAGCTGGTTTTTCTCATCAGTCTCTTGTGGCAGCATGTGCTTCTGTTAATTTCATGATTGAGATGTAGGGGTGGAGTCTAGCCTCTTAATCTGGAGTAGTCAATCATTGAGTAGTCAATGAGGCCTCTGTGTGGGCATGGCTTTCTCCTGAGACTTCTGGGAAATCTTGCACCATTTTCCTCATGGAGATGAGAAGCTATCTCCCCAGTTGTTGGGAATTAGGCTCAGAGACGATGAATTACGGACAAGACAAGACGGCAGTGTCTGAGGAGCTGAAGGAGCTGAAGGAGAAGCCACATGGCCTTACCCGCATGGAACCAGACAGACCTCTGAAGCTGACGACGACGACACGTGGAGAGCCCTGTGAGCACTGAGTTGACTCTACCACCACTGGATGCTGTTGATGGACCCTGAGCCCTGGAAGCTAGGAGTCATGGGGAGACCCCTGCCAGCGCCGGGGTTCTGCACCCACAAGCCTGTGACTTCATGAGTCGGAAGGAGATGTTATAGACTGGTATCGGGCATATGGGCTAATATTGGACTTCTGACTTTGAACTGGACTGGGTTGGGATGCCTTCTTAATGTCCTATTCCTCTTGTATATAAACTGTATCCAAATCCATATGTGTGTCTATGAATTTGTCTCTCTAGTTTACCCAGATTAACATAGTCTCTGTTGTTTGGAGAAGTTGGATTTACAAAGAATCTTGGAATCTGAACCATAAGTGGTATTCTCGGTGTCGAAAGTAGTATTACACTTAAGCAGTCACTGGTCAGAATAAAAATATATATATATATATATATATATACACACACACATACATACATACATGTATACATACACACACATATATTTAAACTTCCATGTCATTCATGGTACTCTGAGAAAAAAAACAAAGTATGTTCTGATGCCTGGAATGTCTTATTAGTAATGTTTGAAAAATTTGACAACAAAACTACTTGTGCTTTCTTCAAAGAGATGAACAAGTGATAACTAAGAAATACCTTGACAAGTAAAATATGCTCAATGAATACAAGGCGTTTAGTAAAGCAAATACAAGGCATCTTTATTGAGGTGTATTTTTAATTGTGAGTCTTCATACTTTACTAAGTTCTCACACTGCCCCTGGGTGCTTTCTGGGTGTAACTAAAGCTGTTTCCTTCAGGCTATATGTTGTGCAAGGACTTTTCTTGTCTTTTAATTTCAATTATGAGCCTGCCTATCTGCATACATACCACCTTAAGTACCCTTTATAAGGTTATAATGAGTTGGAATCCACTAATTGCAATGTCTATCAAGACCCACAACACACATATGCTGGCTTTTTGAGTTTTTAATGATTTCTATAGTCTCATGAAGGTAGTTATAGTAATACCCATTTTAGAGAAGAGGCTATCAAGGCTCCGACAGGCTAATTGACACAAACAGCAAAGAATGGAAGCAGGAGTAGAAACTAAATAATCTGCTCTGAGTTCTCTACCTGTTGCTGTTGTTGGTAGGTACCATCTTGTCCGTTAGAGACAACTTTGTGTATAATGACAACCACAAACCCACTGCCTGGGGCCTGTGCCATCCTCACAATCCTTGCCTATGTTTGAGCCCCTCTTTTTTCAGCTACTGCCATCAATCTGTCTTCCTGCTCCATCCACTGCGTCAAACACTCTGCCTTTTCCAGGCACCGGTCCCGCCTGATAACATGTCCCAAGTGCGTGAGATGAATTCCTCACTTCTAAGGGGCATTCTGGCTGTGTTTCTTCTAAAACAGAGTTGCTTGTTCTTTTAGCAGTTCGTTCTGCTTTAAATACTCCTTGCCAGCACCATCTTTCAAATGCATCACTTCTTTTTCACCTTTCTTATCATCCAGCTTTCATATGTGTATAAGGCGTTTGGGTGAGGTGGACTGTAGTCCTCAAATCACCATGTTTGCCAGCTTTAATTTTTTAAAATCATTTTATTGGGGGCTCATGCAACTCTTATAATGCATCCATCCGTTTTGTCAAGCTCATTTGTACATTTGTTTTCATCATCCTCAAAACATTTTCTTTCTACTTGAGCCCTTGGTATCAACTCCTCATTTCCCCCCTTTTTCCCCCTTCACCCACTTTTTTGTTGTCTGTTCTCAGGGAGGGGGTTATATATAGATCTTTGTGATCAGTTCCCTTTTCTCCCCCCACCTACTCCTTCCCCTCTTGGTATCTCTACTTTCATTATTTCATTTATTTCATAAATCCTGAGGGATTTATATGTCCCGGATTCCCTGTATTTCCAACTCTTATTTGGACCCATGTATATGCTCTTGTCTAGCCAGATTTGTAAGGTAGAATTGGGGTCATGATCGTGCAGAGGGGTGGGGAAAGGAACCATTAAAGAATTAGAGGAACGTTGTATGTTTCAGTGTGTTATCCCACCACTCTGACTGGTTCATCTCCTTCCCTCGACCCTTCTCTAAGGGGGATGTCCAATTAACTTGACCGCCTTTAACGCAATGGTATGAAGCCTTTTTATGGTAATGAAAAAACGTCTAGTCTTTCCCTAGGGGAGATGGTCATACCCACACAGGCATAATATTTTCAGATGATTTCCACGTCCACCCACTTTTCAAAGCTCTTATTGATGCCTTCAGGTCAACAAGCGTTGCTGTCTTTACATCCATTGCTGAAAGAGCAGAAGCAAAAAACAAAACCAACAAAACAAAAAGCCATGAACACACTATTCTATAATAACACCCACATGCACATCATCTTTAACCATTGGAAGCAGTCCTTGAATTTGATGACTCTCATCTCAGGGAAGATTCATCTAGTAACAGAAAGAAACAGAAAAGTGATGATGCCTTCCTTTTCTAATTTATCCCATCAATTTCTAAAATGCACCCTAGAACAATGGTGTTTATTTGAAATTGAGTCTTTTTTTTTTTTTAATTTGGAACACTTCAACTATCCTGCAATAGCAAGGAAGGCTTGGGCCTTATTCACTGAGTGGAGATCTTTTTTATCTCTCTCTAGAGATGGCAAATTCGGAGGTAGTTATAAGTAGCCGCAACTCCCCTGAAGAGGAAAACCGCTGCAGGTTTAGCCAGCATACATCTGTCTCGGAAGAGCTTCTCTTAGAGGACCAGATGAGGAGAAAACTCAAATTTTTTTTCATGAATCCTTGTGAGAAGTTCTGGGCTCGAGGCAGAAAACCATGGAAGCTTGCCATCCAAATTCTAAAAATCATAATGGTGACAATTCAGGTGAGCATCTTGGGCATGAGGTTGGTGGTGGCCTCTTTCAATGACAAAGAGGATGTATGTGGGTTCTGTATATTTTAATCGTATGCATGATGGAGAACATTACATAAGGAAACATTCTCTTAGATCATATTCTCTTTAGCAGCTGTGAATGAGGACATTGTTTTGCTCTTTCTCCTTTTCATCTCTCACTAAGCTATAATTTTAGAAATGTTTTCTAATTAGTTTGTGGGGGAGAGGGGAAAGAAATTTTAATATCATGCTTTGGGTTGGGAATTTTGGTTGAAGTGTTCTAAGTCAGCCACGGAAGCGAGTTGTTGGTCTTACAGTACTTCACAAGAATGGGCAGTTCATCTACAGTTTCTCATGAGGAGAGAAAAACCTGTGATAGCTGAACAGGCATATTTTCCACATCCAGTAACCACAGATGCTGCTTGAGTATATGCTCTGTACTGCGCTACTTACTTTTCAGACATCATCATATTTCATTGTAACATTGAATCTTAGCTAGAAAGTACATTCCCCATTGCCCAGATGGCAATGCAGAAGTAAAGATGAGCTAGCTATCACAGGAAACCAGAACAGTAGACTTGAGATTGAAACCCTCCAACACACATGCTCTACTTAATTATGTCTTGATCTTTTACGAGGGTAAAACTATGTTTCCTTATGTGGTCAAAGCACCGTGTTGATGTAGGGAGTTAGGTGTAAGTTTCAACCATGCAATTTTAAATAATGTGACTCAAAAATGATTTATCTTCTGTGGGTCTTAGACACTCCCTTGTAAATGGGGATGCTAAAGCCAACCCTTTCTGAAATCATTACATGGGAAGTTCTGGTAGAGTGTACCCCTTTCTATGTCACAGACACCTACCTGCCTTACCCTTGGATCTAAGTTAGAGTATACTTTCTCAACTTATAGTGTGAGTGTGTGTGTGTGTATGTGTGAGAGAGAGACAGAGAAACAGAGACAGAAAGAGACAGTGAGGAAGTTTAGGAGAGAAGAGAAGGTGAAAAACTTGGACTACACTAATGATGGAGAAGGCTTCAGTTAATGTGGCAGCAGTGAGTGAATACAACTTTGTGTGTGTGTCAATAGCTGAATTTATATAGCACTCTCTAGGCAAACCTATATGGATATTAAGAATACATCTTGTTAATATACTTGAGTTCACACATTAGTTAATAGAGAAGTTGTTATCTGGCCTTGTTGCCACAGTTTTGATCATGAAACCTAGGAACGTATTTTGATCAATAGGGTTGGGCACGTTAAGACATCTCTTACAGTCTGTTACCCCACCAACTTCAGAACCTTTCTTAATGTCCTTCTAAGCTAAAGTGACCAGATGTCCCACTTTTTAACAATTTAACAACATCCCCTGGTGTTTTAAAATTAAAATAAATATATTACAATACTATTTGTGTGTTCTATGAAAATTTTCGTTGCTCCATATAGACCAAATTTTTAATCAAGAAACACTTCCCCCTTCCCCCACACCCTCCGTCAATGGAGTACTGCTTAAAATCTGGTCATGTTATTCTAAGCTCCTCTTGGCTCCCAAATGATTGCACTATCTGCTTCAATTTTCTGCTCATATATTTCTTCCTTTCACCACTTTCCAAATAGAATTTTGTTGACATTCCCAGCGCTCTCCTCAAGTATACATTTCACTTGACTTTCCTTGCCTTTGCTGTGCTTCTTAAAGGTTTGCTGGCTATATACATGCAACCAGGTTTCTGTCATTCTTCTTTCCTTCAGGGGCCCTTCCCATCTCCTTCCCATCCATTTACCATATTTGTTGGACCATAAGATGCACTTTCCCCCCCAAAAAAAGTGTGTGTGTGGGGGAAACGAGGGTGAACCTTGTGGTCCGAAGGTGTGATACCCTAGAACATTTGTTTATGATCCCATGTGTCCACTGACTTCACCACTGTTGGCATGCTGTGGATTGCTGTGTGTTCGGGGGAAGTCCCGCCTCCTGGAGTCTCAATGTCAGACAGGTCACATGATCCACATAGCACAGGCCTTCCCTCCTTTGTTAATGAAAGTGATGATGGTTCTTAACACCACTGTTGAGTTTATGCTATTAAATATTACTGTGTTTTGCTTTATTTTAATAATTATTTTAGTTGATGGGTACTATTTAATTTAGATATTTTTTCTTGTTTCCCTGCTTTAAAAACTGTGTGTATCTTACGGTTCAAAAAAAAATATGTTAGCTAAAGTGATCTTGCTTTTCTGAATGCCGAATGACTAAATGATGCACTTTTGAAATGGGAGCCAGGTCTTTGGTGGGATGATTCATTAAAGTAAATATTGGGCATGTGCCATTTTTTTATTTTTCTATTTTAACACTAGAAACTTATCTTTAAGGACACACAAGTTCATCATTTTCAAAAATGTAATTTGTGTTGGATAGACTCAGGTTAGTTTTACATTGGATCTTGAGTAAGTTGGTTATTACTTATGGAGATCTTTTTCTTCACTGCTTTTCACTCTCCCTTTCCCCCCTTTTAAGCTGGTGTTCTTTGGACTAAGTAACCAGATGGTGGTCGCTTTCAAGGAAGAGAACACGATAGCATTCAAACACCTTTTCCTAAAAGGCTACATGGACCGAATGGACGACACTTATGCAGTCTACACGCAAAGAGATGTGTACGATCAGATCATCTTTGCAGTGGATCAGGTAAGCCAGGAGCATGTGTTTTTTACCTTGGGAAAAGCACAAAAGGGGAAAATGCAACGTACAGAGTAGTAATTGATACCCAAATGGTGTATGTGCAAACTCAAATTCATTGCCCTCAAATTGATGCTGAGTCATAGCGACCTCCTAAGACAGGGTGGAACCACCCCTGGGAGTTTGCAAGATGGTAGCTGTGTACAGGAATAGAAAGCTCCATCTTTCCAGTGTCTGGTGGTTGGGAACTGCTGACCCTGGTATTGCAACCATCTTATATGCCACTATGCCACCAGGGCTTCTGAGATATGTGTAGAAGCATTAAAATGTTTTTTTTTTAATGTTGGCAACAAGCTTCGATCAAACTAGAAACCAAGAAAAGCCTTCAAGACAGAGATAGAAACTTTGAAGAATTATTAAGAGGATGGGAACTATACTTTGGAATGATAGCCCCAAAGATTTGGAATCACTAACCATATCCCGGGTTGTAAATACTCATTAAGTTGTCTTGCAGAAGCTCTAATAAGCAATGAGAGTATTAACATTGTAGAGCGTATATAGCAACCAAGACTTGAGCTTTCATTTTAAAACTCAATTATACCTTTATGTCATAGAAGACAATGATCTGATTATTACCTTGGCAAATTGCCTCAGAAATATAAGGCAGGTTTTCAT
This sequence comes from Nesogale talazaci, assembly GCA_004026705.1. Lineage (NCBI taxonomy): Eukaryota > Metazoa > Chordata > Mammalia > Afrosoricida > Tenrecidae > Nesogale > Nesogale talazaci. The sequence goes on from PVJH01009569.1 coordinate 51,191, forward strand.
ACAGATAAGTCAGATTCCTATTCTGAGTTTTAATCTCTGTTTTGTTGTAAACACCACTGTATCAAGATGATAAGCCTCTGTTTTAAACATATCACCTTTCTGTAAAGTTACTGTGAATCAATTTTGTCTGTGACTGGTGAGTAGAGGTAAGAAGTAAAGATTAAGTTCTTCATTTTTCTTTGTAGGTGTTGCTAGATATAAGTCCCATCTTCAGAATTTTTTTTTTTTTTTTTGGCATGAGGGCTCAGGTTGGCGTGCAGGCCAGATTTTTACGTTCTGTGTTACATTTACGCAGTTTCCTGAGTGGAGTGGTTTACTTTGGGCTGCAATTCCCTAGCATTTGCCATATCTTCCAGGCACTTTTAACTGAAGATATTTTAAAAATCTTGATCAGAATTTGCAGGAGTGAGTAGGGATTTGTGGAAAACTAAGTCACTTGTTCTGCGTACCTGAAGTCAGTTGTTTTACATGTGCCTCCAGAGAACATAACTGATAAAGCACAGACTCATCATGGAGCGGGAAAGGTCTTTGTTATAAGGCAATATTGTTAGAGATTAAGTGATAGACATCAAAGAGAAGTAAACTAGAGCAGTGACATCTCTGTCTGTGGGGGATTTGGACGAGTAAATGCTCTATTTTTATGGCACCATCCGTCACAACTCCTTTCTGTGCTAGTTTCCTGTGCAGATTAGATGCTCGCATACGGCTGTGAGTGTGTTATATACGGTAGTTAACTTGAAGGGTTATCATCTCATTAGATAACTTCCAGAACAGTCCTCGTCCAAAAGCACAATTATAACAGCATTACTTTTTCACACCAACTGTTATTGTGGTAGTGTGTGCGTGTGCGTGTGTGTGTAGTATAGGGGATATCTCTGAGCTTTGGGAGGTATATAAAGGAGGAGAATCCAACTTCATATCAACCTGAGGTCAGTTGCCACAAAGCAGAAGTCGGGCTGTGTTAGGCTGGAATATCCAGAGAAGCAAATCCAGTGACACTCATCTATGTACAAGACAGAGCTTTATATCAGGGAGCACTGATGGCCTCCCTGTGTGAGCGAGGCTGGAGAAGAAAACAACAGGAGCCAGGGTTCCTGGAGCATCTGGTGGGGGGAGGTGGGGGGGGGGTGAGCAAACAATGCCATGGACTGGGCCGCAACTGGGGAGCATCCTGGTTCTTCCTGTTGCAAGTTCCCAGTGACTGCTCAGCCACAGCAGTGCATCCCAAACTCCCTGGCGCACCGCATCCACTTGGAGAACTTTTGAGAGCTCTGCCTTAGTCCTGCCCTGAACAGAGCAAACCCAGGTGTCAGGGCCCAAAGGCTGGGAAGCAGCAACTTCATGTGAATGTGCTAAGGCAGCCCGGTTCTCAACCTATGGTCGTGACCCCTAGGGCGTCAAATGACCCTTTCACAGGGGTTGCCTGATTCACCTACAGTAGCAAAATGACAGTTATGAAGTAGCAACGAAAATAATTTCATGCTTGGCGGGGGGGGTGGGGTGGGAAGGGGGGCGTCACCATCACACGAGGAACTGTATTAAAGGATCACAGTTTTAGGAAGGTCGAGAACCACTGTTTTAGATGTTGCCAACAAAATTGGAATCATCTAAACAGTCCAGGTGTCTAATGCTAAATATAAACTTTTTCAATACATTAAAAAAAAAAAAAAGACCGAGGGTCAAAGGATGGTGACAAATTTACCAAGCTAATGGCAATAAAAAGTCATCAGGATCCTCTTCCCCAACGCCCACCCTGCCCCCCTATCTGAGCGGGACAAACCACAGAAAAATGGGTGAAGGAGACAGTAGGCAGTGAAAGAGATAATAATCATTTATCATTTATCAAGAGGTCAAGAGAGCAGGAGGGGTGGAAAGAGGGAAAAAAGAGGAGCTTATACCAAGGGTTTAAACAGAAAGAAAATATTTAGAAAATAATTATGGCAACATATATACAAATATACTTGATACGATTGATGTATAGATCGTTAGAAGAGCCATAAGAACCCCCAATAAAGTGATTATATACATATACATACATACATACACACACATATAAATATATACACCAGGATTGGCAATATTAATCTTCAACAAAATAGACTTCAAATTAAAAGACATAATGCTAGACAAAAATGGACATTACATCGTAATCAAAGGATCTAACAGACCAAAAACACATAGCCATAATAATCATATACGTGTCAAATGGAAGATCCTCAAAATGCATCAACCAAATTCTCAAAGAGATTAAAAGAGGAATCACCATATCAACAATAGTAGTAGGAAATTTCAGTACACCGCTCTCAAAGAATGATAGATCAACAGGAAATAAACTCAATAAATAAACCGAAGAGCTGAACAATACAATCAAACAATATGACCTCTTAGATATTTAGAGTTTTCTAACCAATAGCAAAAAATCCTAAAAAACAATTCTTCTCCAATGTTCATGACACATTTTCTAAAATAGGCCACATGCTAGGTCATAAAGCAAGTCTTAGAAAATTCAAACACGTAGAAATCATTCAGACTGCCTTCTTAGACCAGTGTCATAAAACTGTAACTCAATAAAAGAAAGGTAAAGACATAAAGACAAAGAGGAGCTTATACCAAGGGCTCAAGTAGAAAATATTTGGAACTGAAGATGGCAACATGTGTATAAATATTCTTGATACAAATGATATATTGAATGTTTTAAGAGCTTTAAGAGCCCCCAAAAATTATTGAAAAAAAAATTCCAACAACAAGAAAACATAAAGATAAACATGGAGATTCAACAGCACACTACACAAAAAAGACTGGTTATTAGCCCAAATTAGAGATGAAATTAGAATGATAGCACTGCATACCCAAACCCATACCCAAACAGCAAAAGCTGTTGTCATAAGTCAATTTATAGCAATGAATGCACACATAAAAAAAAGTGGAGAAAATAATTTTCAATATTTTAACACAATACCTCCAACAATTAGAACATGGTCAATAGAAAATGTTTTGAAAATGGTTTGGGTAGCAATTGTACAATACTGCCTGATGTGAATGGATTATGGAATAGTATGATTGGATTCATTCCTAATAAGATGATTTGGGGTGGGGGTGGGGAAGAGGGCTGTCCTTTTTTGGTTTTCTCTTTCTTCTTCCTTCTGAGCTAACTCACTTATATTTCCAGTGGAGTGACAAAACTGACCAATCCTCACTATTAGTTTTGGGCATACTTTGCATGATCCCACCCACTCATTCACATGCATTCAGTCACCTTATATACATTTGAAATAAGGGAGGCTGTACATTGAATAAAGGAGACTGAAGAATTAATGCATTTGAATCATGATGCTGGTGAAGAATATGAGTGGACTTCCAGAAGACCAAACAAGTTTGTCTTGGAAGAAGTACAACTAGAATACTCCAAAGAAATTCAGATGGTGAGACTTCATCTGATGGCCTTAGGACATGTTACTAGGAGAGACCAGTACCTGGGAAAGGATGTCATGCTTGGGAACATCGGTGGTCAGCAAAGAGGAGGAAGACAATCAAGGAGGTGGGTTACCACAGTGGCTGCAACCATGGGTGCCAGCCCAACAACAAGCCTGAGCATGCTGGAGGACTGGGCACTGCTGCATTCTGTTGTATGAAACATGTCTATGTGTCAGAACCGCTTTGATAGCTTCTAACAAAACCACCTACACCCAAATGGATACTTAGGAGTTGGTAGGAGTTACAAAGACATGGATAGAAGAACCTTTCAAAGTAGTTGCATTCCACCATATCTGTATAGCAAAATAGGTGGCAATTTTTAACATTTTTAAAGTGTAGAATTCAGTACCATTGATTACATTTATTGTTGTACAACCATTAATATTTATCCTTTCCCCAAGTATTCTACCACTCTCAGGTATCAAAAGATCCAAAGGAAATAATCACATCGATGTGAAAGAGAGGGGCTGGAGTGGAGACCCAAAGCCCATCTGTAGACAATTGGATATCTCCCACAGAAGGGACACAAGGAAGGGACGGTTCAACTCGGGTGCGGTATAGCACCAACTAAACACACATCATTCCTCTAGTTCCTGAATGATTCCTCTCCCCCGCTCCACTACCATGACCCCGTTCTACCTTACAAATCTGCCTAGGCTGGAGTACAGATAAGCGCTCCTGACACATGGTATTCAGGACAGATAAAACCCTCAGGAGCAGTAGTGGAGGTAGCAGTATCATGAAGGTGGGGGAATGGTGGATGGGGACCCATCCCAAGGTTGGATATATAGCAAACCCCCCATGGGTATGAATAACAGTAATGTGGGTGAAGGAAGACAAAGGACAGTGAAATATCAACATGAAATATCAACAACAGTATATACTTGATCAAAGATTCATGAGGGTAGGAAGATGATAGCAAGGACTCAAGTAGAAAGAAAATGTTTGGGAAATGTAGATGGCAACATCTGTGCAAGTGTGCTTAATACACATGAATGGTGGATTGTCATAAGATTTGTAAGAACCCCTCCCAATAAAATGCTTAATGAAAACTCCAAAATATTCCACTACCATTTAACAGAAATTCAGACCCCTTAAGAATAATTCCTTTCCCCCCCCCCTTGCCCCTCCTTTGTTAGTAACCATTATTATTATTTTTTTTAGGTTTTTTTGTGGGCATCACTGCCTCTGGTGGTCGTGGGTGCTACCCAGCTGCCGCTGGATTTGAACCGCCAAGCCTGCGGGCTGCAGTTCCGCACTCAACCACTTACGCCACCTGGGCTCAGCCCTTAGTAACCATTATTAAGCTTTGATTTCCCTACCTTTTTCCATTTCATCTAACTAGGACCATATAATACTTTCCCTTTTGTGACTGATGTGTTTTACTGGAATAATGTTAAGCCTCACCCATGTCATGGTGTAAGACAGGACGCCGCTTTCTCGTTGTGGCCGAATTGTAGAAAATCCCATGCATATGCCACATTCTGCGTGTCCTTTACTCTGCTGCTGGACATCGAGGTCATTTCCACCCTTGGGTTTTGAACACAGTGCAGTGGTAAATATTGATGTACTGTTTCTGCTTGTGTTCCTGCTTTCAGTTCTTTTCGGTATATACCAACTTCATCACTTTTTGTTTATTGTTTGTGTATTGCATTATCCAAATATCAAAGACTTCGTTATTTTGTTTTTATGCAACATTTTGGATTTCCTTCTATTTTTTCCCATCATTTCAGGCAGGGGTGTCAAACGTGATTAAAATGAGCAACTCTGATTTTGTGATATTACTCGTCTTCTGTTGTTAAAGGGTTAATGAGGGAATTGTGTATACAGTATTGCCTTGATCTTCCCGATGCGCTATTTTCTTCATAACATGTTTTTTCTATTTTCATTTTATTTCAGAGCATTGTGGACCACAAAAAATGTGGTCACTCGCGGTAGTTTGACACCCTTGCTTTAGGGTCATCCCATGGACTCCTTTGCTTTTATCTGCCCCTTAAACCTGGGCAACCCTCCAAGGCTTGTTCTTGTCTTGCAGAAATTTCCCCATCTGGCTGCTCACTCTGCTGCCTGCTAGATGCCTCACATTGCCCTCAAGGTCCCCTGCCCCAAGCAAACGTGTGCATCTTTCCACCACATCCCAGACTGGTTTCTCTACTGGTCAGACGCTGACCCGTGCAAGCTGGAGATCTTTGAATCAGTTGCTCTAGCCCAGGGGTCCTCCAAGTTTTTGAACAGGGGACCAGTTCACTGTCCCTCAGACCATTGGAGGGTCGGACTCTATTAAAAAAAAAACTATGAAAAAATTCACTGTGGGCCCGGGATGAGCTGGTTGCTAAGCAGGACAGCAGAGGCAGCGGCAGTGGCGCGTCAGATAAATGCCCTCAACAGGCCGCGTGTGGCCCGCAGGCCGTAGTTGGAGGACCCCTGCTCTGGCAGCTCAAATGTGGCTGATGAATTCCAGCTGCTGGCCTCAGCTTAGGCCGTTTCCTAAAGCCACAGGTGCTCCTGATGCTCCTCGAGACTTGTACATGTGGACCCACAGTGTTCAACCTCATAGCATGTGTGTAGCTTAAACCATTTGTTCTCTGAAGGCATAGGTGCGTAATCGTCACTAAAATGGTTGTGAATGAGTTAGTGAGCTCAAAGGGCTATTTATTCAGATTAGGTCATTACAGAAGAACCACAAAGAGGCGGTCTGTAACCAAGGAACAGTCTTAATCTTACATGTTCTTGTGATGTACCCATAGAATAACATGGGACTCAAGAAGTCTGTATGAGAAACTTTCTGTCCCTCAGGGTAGAGCTGAAGAAGCAAAGAGGGGCTCCTTAAGGTCCCACCAAGGCAGAGTCCTTAACATGTTCCTGCACTGTCTTCCAACCGTCGTCTCACATCACACCCTTGCCCCAGAATCCCCTGGAGTGAGTTTCAAAGTTATCCATTAGCTGGACACAGTCCTGCCACTTGCCCCAGATCATCCAACCCATGCCACGTGCTCACCATGGATGAAAATAATGGATCCCTGTTAAAGCAGTAACTGTAGCTCATGCTGTCATCAGATATTGGAAATTCCAGGTCTCAGATCTTCTGTGTTTCAAGATCTTAAAAGATAGGTCGGGCTGAGCCCCGGTGGCGTAGTGGTTGTGCGCGGGACTGCGGCCCACTGGGATGGAGGTTCAATTCCGGCTCCCAGGAGCAAAGGCTGGGCCTCCTACTCCCACCACCAGGGCAGTGATGCCTTAAAAAAAAAAAAAAAAAAGATAGGTCATATAAGTTTCTGGGGTCAAAAGGCTCAAATCATTGGGGATTACCTCACCTATAAAGGCACTCAGAATGGCTGCAGGTCCCAACACACTCACTCTTCTGTATGTCATGTCTACTGGTTACCTCGCTTGCTACATAGTAACTCTTATTCTTTTTTTTTTTTAATTCATCATATTGGGACCCACACAGCTCTTATCACAATCCATACATCTGTCCATTGTGCTAAGCCCATATGTACATTTGTTGCCGCCATCATTTTCAAAACATTTTCTTTCTTCTTGAGGCTTGGTTTCAGCTCCTCATTTTCCCCCTCTGTCCCTCACGAACCCATGATAATTTATAATTTAGTATTTTTCATATCTTACACTGACAAATGTCTCCCTTCATCCACTTTCCATTTCTCTGTTCCCATGGGAGGGGGTTATATGTAGATCATTGCAATCAGTTCCACCTCTCTCCCCACCTTCCCCTTTCCCTTCTGGTATGGCTACTCTTAATATTGGTCCTGAGGGGTTTTATCTGCCCTGGATTCCCTGTGCTTCTAGCTCATACCTGTACCCATGTATATGCTCTGGTCTAGCTGGATTTGTAAGGTAGGATTAGAGACATGATAGTTGGGAGAAAGAAGCATTAAAGAACTAGAGAAAAGTTGTAAGTTTCATCAGTGCTATACTGAACCTTGACTGACTTGTCTCTTCCTTGTGACCCTTCTGTAAGGGGATGTCCAGTTGTCTGCAGATGGGTTTTGGGTCTCCACTCTGCCCTCCCCCTCATTCACATTGATATGATCTTTTTGTTCTGGATCTTTGATGCCTGATAACTGATCCCATGGACACTTCCTGATGACACAGGCTGGTGTGCTTCTTCCATGTGGACTTTGTTGTTTCTTCGCTACTTGGTCACTTGTTTTATCTTGAAGCCTTTAAAACCCAACACCATGTCTTTTGATAGCCAGGAACCATCAGCTTTGAACACCACATTTGCTTATGCATGCATTTTGTCTTCAGCGATCATGTTGGGAAGCTGAGCATGATGAGATGCCATGTTATTAGAAGAACGTGTTCTTACATTGAGTAGACGCCCCCTGACCATCAGCTACCTTAATACTAAAAGTATAAATATATGTACATGGATATATTGCCCTATTGTTATATGTAGATATATTTAGACCTCTATAAATGCCCTTTGCCTTCTCGTTATTTCCTCCATTTCTTTTTACTTTCCTCTTCCCACTCTCATGTTCGGACTTCATTCAGGTTTCAGTAATTCCTTTTTGTTACATTGCTCTTGATCAAACATCACCAGGCATCCTATACCCTCCTCACTATTTAGATCTCTTGCTGTTCCCTTGTCCCTGGGTTTGTTAACACCCACTTATTTTCATCTGCTTTCCCTTCTCCTGTCCCCCACCCCTGCCCCCGAACCATCAGTCCCATTGTTTTCTCCTCTGGATTGTTTATCCCACCTATCTTAACTAGATAGACATGCAGAGACAGTAACAACCACAAAAATAAGACAGCAAAACAAAACTGCAAAATAAAACAAACAGAAAAACCACCCTAAACAACAAGAAACCCCAAGGACAAAAAAAAGAAAAGCCCGTACATAGTCCCAGGTCTGTTTGTTGACCTTTAGGAGTGTTTTCCAGTCGACTTTGATGGGGTGCCACAACCTGGCCCCAAAGTCTATTTTTCATGTTCCTCAGGGACTTCATTGCTTTGCTCCCAATGTTGCTCCGTTGTAGGCCCTTAGCATTTCACTCCAGTGTGACGAGGTCAGATTGTGCACAATTCCTGCCCTGTGTCTCAAGTATTGTCCCTTGTGGTGCTATGGGTCAGTGAGGGATGGGGCAGGCGGTATATATATATATATATATATCTTTGTCCATTGGCTGCTCTGAGCAAGAATCTCACCCCAGGGCTTGTTGGACCAGGATGTGTTCTACTCTCATTCCTTCCCTCTTCATTTGCTCCAGTGTGCCCTGATCAGACATGCCCCTCTCCCTGAGCTGTAGCTTCAGTGCTGTCCTCTGAAATAGAATCTTCCTGGGAGGAGGGAGTGGGTGTCCACAGAGTTGGGATTGGGTCAATCCCACAGACCTTCCTATGGGTTCCCTGCTTCATGCTGGTTAGTTGCATTCACGTCTTAGCACAATGTGTTGAAGTCTGGTCCTTCTACCCTCCTCCTGTGGCGACAGAGACAGCACCCTCCCCTCGGGCGGGTTAGTGCCCTGTTCCCCTGCTATCTGTGTCTTTTCCTTTCTTTTCTTTCCCCTCCTTTTTAGTTGACCTTCCATATGTATCCCTGGATTGGGTCTGGCCCCTGCCATAGTAACCAGACCTCACTTCAGAAATGTATGTATGCAGTAGTTTTTCCACTATGCCCCTTTTGCACGTTTAACCTTACCTCAGTGGACTCATTCTGTACATTTCCTTTTATGCTTGAATTACTTCACTTAGCATAATTTTCTCCAGTTCTTCTCATGTGACAATGTGCTTCATATGTTCATCACTGCTTTTTAGAGATGTGCAGTACTCCATTAAATGTATGTACCACCACAGTTTTTCATCACACTCATTCGTTGATGAAAATTTGGGTTGTTTCCAATCCTTGCAATTGTGTACTATGCCACAATGAACTTGCACGCACAGATGTCTGGTCATGGTTTGTTTCTTGCCTCTTTGGGGTATATGCCCAGAAGGGGGATTACTGGGCCAATTTTTTCCACTTCATATATTACAGTAAAAATAAAACACCACAAGAAATGGTTCAAAGGTAAATATAACACATGCTCACATTGACAGTGAAAGTCAGTCTCTGGATACAATTATTTACAAGTAAGAAAGACCTTGAGAGGTGATATGGCTTAAACTTTCAATTTTCTAAAGAGAAACTTGAATGAAGTTCAGAGTGTGTGATTTGCCTAGTGTCACAGAAATGAGATTTGATTACAGAACTCCAACTTGCCAGTTCTCTCAGCCTTCTGCAAAGAGGGCATTTACTTTTAAGTGTAAGTGTGAGGTGGGCTGAAATTGGTTTTAATCTGGAGTACTTTTTTTTTAATCTTGTTAAAAGTTTCACATTGGAAATCCTGAGTGGCACAGATGGTTAAGTGTTCAGTGACTAGCTCACAGATGGTCTGTCTGAGCCCACTACAGGTTTCTGAGTCGGCCTGATAACCCAACAGTTGGCAGTTTGAAACCACCAGCTGCCCCAAGGGAGAAAGATGAGGCTTTCTGTGTCGAGTTATTTTCAGAAACGCACATAGGGTCTCTCGGAGTCAGAATCCCTCCCTGGCAGTGAGCTTGGTTGTTGGTTTCAGAGGCTCCTCTGAAAACAGACTGGGTGGTTGGTTTCTTGTAAACCCTGTGGAGTACATTCTCCCATGCACACACAGGGTGGCCACGAGTTGGAATTTCCTGGGGAACTGTGAACAACAACAGCCTCTTTCATAGCCAGCAAAATCTGCAAAAGCCAGAACCTGTCAGAGAAGGAAGATGCAAATAATTTCTCCACCAATAGAGAGCGACAGAAAGGTGGTAAGACTGCACCCTGTCAAAGTCAGGAAACTTGAGAGAATGCCCTGCTCCCCAAACAAACACACAAGGCACAGGGTCAAGTTCCTGAGCTCACAGGTATCATGACGCTGGCATTGACATTGACCTAGTAGACAGGATGTTTCCACTTGCACGTCTCCTCCGGGTACAGGGTAGCATTCCACTCAACCTGTGGATGCCGTGTGGGTGTCTCCATGCTCATCTCAAGGGTGGGAGGAAGGGGACTTGTGGTTTCATTTTCATCCTGGCCGGTGTTCCCACTTTCTGTTTCTCTCGCTGCCCGAAGTACCTGCAGCTGCGCAGCCTCTCTGTTGGGAACCATGCTTACGAGAACAAGGGGACGGAGCAATCAGCCATGGCCATCTGTCAGCACTTTTACAAGCAAGGAAACATCTGTCCTGGGAATGACACCTTTGACATTGACCCAGAAATCAAAACTGGTGATGTTCTCCTATAACCTACAGCTTCATGTTTTTACCCGTCTTTATTTATACCTAAAGTTAATCATTTCTTCTTGAAGAGCATTGATTTGTTCTGTGCTAGATGTGGTGTGGAATCCTTGTGGCAAAGTGGGCGGTGCACTGGGTTGCTAACCACGTCAGTATTTCAAACCCGCCAGCTGCACTGTGGGAGAAAGATGAGGCAATCCACTCTCCTAGAGATTTAAAGTCTCAAAAGCCAAATAAAAGTTCTGTTCTGTCCAGCAGGGTCACGGTGAATTGGAATCACTTGATGACAATGAACTTGTCCTTCTTCTGGTTATTTGCGGAGTAGTAGAAGGGACCTGTGGTGGCATCACGTCGTTACACCTTGGCTGCGAACCACAAAGTCAGCAGTTTAAAACCCTCAGTGGTTTCCCAGGAGAAAGATGAGACTTTCAACTCCTGGAAAGAGTTGCAGTCTAGGAAACCACGGGACCAATTCTACTCTGTCCCATGGGGTTGCCTGCGTCAGAATTGACCCAGTGACTGAGGTTTTGAGTGGCGTGGTGGATTTTGCACTGGACTGTGAGTCAACTGCAAGGTCAGCAGTTGGAGCCCACCGGTTACCTCATGGAAGAAAGATGAGGCGTTCTGTTCCCATAAAGATTTACAACCTCGGAAATGCCAAGGGCCCTGTGTTAGTCAGAGTAGAATCAAGAAACAAATTCATAAACATATGCATATGGATCTAAGGGAAAGGTTTATATACAAGAGGAATGGAACATTGAGAAAACATCCCAACCAGTCCAGCCCAAGGTCATAAGTCTGATATTCGCCCATATGTTTGATACCACTCTATAAAGTCTTTTTCCGACTCACAAAACATGTGCAATGACACAAAGACAATCACAGGCCAGTGGGTGCAGAGTCTTGTGTATCCAGTGGTGATAGAAGTATCCCGGCACTGCCAGGGATCTCCCCATGGCTCCTCGTTTCCAGGGCTCAGGGTCCATCAGCAGTATCCATTGGTACTAGAAGCATCTCAGCACTGGCAGGGGTCTCTCTGTGGCTTCTTCGTCCCCAGAGGTCTGGTTCCATCAGCGCAAGCCCATGTGGCTTCTCCTCCAGCTCCTCCAGTTCCTTGCATGCTGCCGTCTTGTCTTGTAGGTAGACTGATTTCGAGAGACTGAGTCAAGTCTCTCTCCTCCAAATGGGAAATACTGTGAGACTTCCCAGAGTTCTCGGGAGAAAGCATGCCCAAATAGGGGTCTCTTTGGCTATCTCCAGATTGACAGGAGAGACTCTACTCCTAGACTCCCAATCCTGAAATTGACACTCGAGTACATGACTGCCACAGGCCCTCTAGAATTGCTATGAGTCAAAAGTGATTCGATGGCGGTGAGTTTGATTTTGGTGCTTGCCAGCGCATAAAAAGACAAAACCATTGACCTTGCGTAGACTCCAACTCACAGCAGCCCTGCAGACCAGTGGTTCTCAGCCTTCCTGATGCCGCGACCCTTTCATACCATTGCTCATGTTGTGGTGACACCCGCCTCCCCACCATCAAGTTGTTTTCATCACTACTTCATCACTGTCAATTTGCTACTGTGATGAAACAGGCGACCCCTGGGAAAGGGTCCTTCGACCCCAAAGGTTGAGAACCACTGTCAGAGACTATGGGAGAACTGCCACGGTAGACTTCCGCGGTCGTAAATCTTTATAGGAGAACAAAGTCTCATCTTTCGCCTGAGAAGCAGTTGGCAGGCTCAATGGGCACCCACTGCACCCCTAGGGCTCTGCTGGTGCTTTTGATGTGTGGGCCTTGTGGTTCGCAGCCAAATGCATAACCACTATGCTGCCAGTGCTCCCTTCCACCACACCACAAATACCCGCAGAGAGAAAGAGATAGAGATAGAGATAGATAGAGAGAGAGAGAGAGAGAGAGAGAGAGCAGGCCCATTGCCACCAAGTGATTCCTACTCATATTGACCTTGCAGAGCAGAAAAGAACTTCTCTTTTGGGTTTCCCAGACTTTAACTCCTCAATAAGAATTATGGAAGCGTTATCTGCCAGGAACTAGTCTAAGTTCTTTAATGCATAAATCCTCAACAAAACACCCCACTACAAACACCCCACGTAATACAAGTTGTATTATGACCCTAATTTGATAGATGAAGAAAGTGTAGCTCAGAGCATTAAGTGGTCTGGTCAGAACAGAGCTGGTAAGAATTCATACGGGCACTTGGCCCAGGCTATCTGTCTGCACTCTGAGTCCCAGCAGTCTGCTGTCTGGTGTTGGATGAGCCTGTTCAGGCAACTTTGGCTTACCAGTTCTTAGTACATGTAAATCGCAAGCCACACAAATCTCTGCAGTACTTCTGTCTTGGGTGGTCAGCTGGGGAAGGAAGGACGACCAACATTTAGAATACCACAGGCTATTGAAAAGTGATCTCTTTTCCTTATTAAGAAAATTCTAATTGGTAAATTTTACCTTAGGGCATGAATTCAAAATTAAGCATTTGGATGCTTTTAACATTCAGCACTGGTTTTGTTTGTTTGGAGACGATTAAAGTGAAAAATCTCCCAAAATACTGATTCCCTACCTTGTTATTTTAAGTGCTTATTGAGGTAAAACTGGCAACACATACTATTTTGGAATATTTGATTCTTTAAAATACTTAGTAAATCTTACCTTGAACACTGCAAATGTTTTAAATATTATACCTGGGGCCACACAGACTCAAGGCGGAGAGTGGTGTTTATGGAAGCTTACAAAGCCAGGAAGACAGATCTACTGAGTGCAACTCTAATGAGAGGGTTCAGATCTTTTTCTACCCTCATCCACTTCACAAATGTTGTGGTCACTTATTCTGAAACAGAGGCCCTGGTGGTGTAGTGAGTTACAAACTGGGCCTCCTAACTGCGTGGTCAGCAGTTCTAACTCATCAGTCCCTCCCTGGGAGGAGAAGGGTGCTTTCTGGTCTCATAAGGATGCAGTCTGAGAAACCCACAGGGACAGTTCTGCTCTGTCCTCTAAGCTAAAGTTACCCGACATCCCACGTTTTAACAATTTAACAATGTCTTGTGGCATTTTAAAATTAAAATAAACATATTACAATACTATTTTTGCATTCTATGAAAATTTTTGTTGCTTCATATAGACCAAATTTTTAATTAAGAACCCCCTCTCCCCCCCAGGCAATTGTGTCCCGCTTAAAATCTGGTCACTTTACTCTAGGCTCATGTGAATCTGAATGGATGAGATGGCAGTGACTATGTCTGAAACACAGTTAAGTCCTAGTCAAATGACAATGAAGTCTAGCTTTAAAAATCTGTATTTCTGGAAAAAGCAAAAACAAAACCACCCGAATGCCTTGTCTTTTCAAAATGCAGTTGTGCTTCATTCTTTTAGGGGAGAGGTCAGTGTCCTCACCCTCCCTCCTTTCTGTGGCAGAATGCTTCTTTGTCCAGCCGGATGAGCCCTTTCACCCAGGAACACCGGAAGACAATAAGCTCAACTTAACGCTGGACTTCCACAGGTAAGGGAAGCGGGTGGGAGCGGAGCTTGTCTGTGTGTGCCCCTCCAGCGCTGACCTCTCGCTGTGTTCCAGACTCCTCACGGTGGAGCTGCAGTTTAATCTGAAGGCCATAAACCTGCAGACGGTGCGCCATCACGAGCTCCCTGACTGTTACGACTTTACTCTAACTGTAAGTGAGGGCGCGCGAAGCTACATTTGGTCTGGGTAGAAACTACCTTATCGAATTCTGTGTTTCTGATATGTGTATTCCTGCGTGATTGAGTGGATAGGATCGTTCCACCGGAACCTTGAAACTCCCCTCTCTCTCTCTTGTTATAGCTTGTTATCTGTCTTCTGCACCTCAATGTGACTTCTAAGGCGGCAGGGACCTTGTCATGCTCGCTAACTTAATTCTGTGCATCCAGAAGTAAGAGCAGCACCTGACAGAGTAGGGGATTCAATACCAAAGAAAACAAGGGCTGAAGGGGGTGGGTGGGGGGTCCTTTGCAGGGTGTGTGTCTATCTGCTGAAGATCTTTGCCTTCGGATCTTCTTACCGAGCCTTGGGCATTGGTGACAGTGCCTTCTTTGTTTCTCCCTCCCTAGAGCAGCCGAGCGCACCTGCGTTCTTATTATTCTAGTGGAAAATAGAGCTGTGAATGCCCCTCGAGAGTGCAAGGCAGCTCTCTGGGCGTTCACCCTCTCAGGAGGCTCATGGTCAGTGGCCCGTGCTGTCGGCCACTTGCAGGATGGCACCTGACACAACTTGCCTTTCGCTTATCCAGATTCCTGCTGCCTCTTTCAAAGTGCCGTATATACGTGAGTATAAGCCAATCAGGGTATCAGCTGAGGCATCTAATTTTACCATGAACGCTGCATTAAAAATGTGCTGGAAAACTCGGCTTATACATGAGTATATATGGTACTTTTTATAAAAAGCTGTGTCAATGATTTTCAGCTATTGGCTGTGAAAGTGAACAGTTCAGACTGTGATTTAAAATATCAGCATAATATATACTTATAATTAAGCATAGCATTTATTAGGGGCAAAAAGCACT
Organism: Nesogale talazaci; assembly: GCA_004026705.1. Classification (NCBI taxonomy): domain Eukaryota; kingdom Metazoa; phylum Chordata; class Mammalia; order Afrosoricida; family Tenrecidae; genus Nesogale; species Nesogale talazaci. The sequence goes on from PVJH01009569.1 coordinate 66,481, forward strand.
GAGAATACAAAACGATTTAAAATTCAGTTACACCTTTTGATCTAGCAGGTTATGAATGGTTAGTATACCTGGATTTTTTTTCCTTCAAATTAAGTCTTTATCCATCATATATTTCATATATTTTCTCTCTCCTGGTTTCTAGAAATGTTATGGTTTGGGATTTTTATAATCCTGCATAGTTTAGCTCAACTGCTACTTCCTCCATGGAAACTTTTGTGATTCTTCTGTTAGAAATGCCTTTCTGCATTCGAATTCTGTGTTGAATTCTCAGGTCTTGCTCCTTTTTCTGTCTTCTATTTTTTTGTTGTGGTATTAATTTTAGAATTTTGTAAGGTATTTTCATTCAATTGGAAGCTTATTCGAGACAGACTCTACTTTATTAATCTTTCCATACCTCAAAGAATGGCTAGCCACATGCAGTTTATTTTCAGCATGACTGTAGATCCAGTTCAAGCTATGCCTCTGTATGTGGACTGAGCACTGGACTGCTCAGAACCATAGAGCATAAATTGTACAAATGTGGCTCCATAATGAAAGTCTTTCCTTGTCGTAAGGAAACGACTGAGGTAGAATACACCTGATATAAAATATGTAGGCACTTCACAATATTTGTTGAAAATTGAATTAAAAGAAAATGAAAATTTCCCACAGGCTTTGGAATCATACAAATCTAGATTCATGTTAGTTTGCTAGGTTGTAGCTATGCAATTTTATGAAAACGATTTGTTTCAATCCTCAGTTTTTCATCTGTCTCACTGGCTCTTGCCATTTGGATCTTAAAGGCATTATAAAGTAGTACACCACTCCTAACTTATTTTCATGGTTGACTTCTAGAGACCACATCATTATTCAGAATTGATTATTACAATAGATCACAAAATGTAATATGACTATATCATTATATAGCTGCTAACTTCCATCATTGCATAACTACCAACCCCTTGAGGACCATGGCCCAGACAAACTACATATTACCATAACCATCACCGCTAGTATTATCATCACTTTACATCTTGTTACTGGATACTCATATATTGTAAATACTCAAAGTTGTCAGATAGTTATATATATATATACACATATATATTACTATTGCTAAAAAGACAAAATGCCAGAGAACATGATTGTCAATAAGTTAGGAGTAGGTGTATTTCAGTGAATAAAGTCCTCTATCATGTTTGATTTGATCTTTCTAGCACCTTGCAGAGTAAATTATGGAGGGGGGGGCGCGTCAATTCCCTATCAGTAATGGTAGATTTGGGTTTGGGCACAGAGCAGTTGAGCAAGAGGAAAAAATTCATAGCCAAAAGAGAGTCCTTCTTTTCCCCTAGAAATGCTTGTGTTTCATGAGAGAGAAGATTTTTGCAGATTTATCTCTGTCATATCCCCAACACCTAGAACAGTACCTGCTATATACCGAATGCTCAAACATTTCTTGAACCTCATGAGTTATACTAGTAGTCACTTGAAGACACAGGGTTACATAGACAATAAGTTCCATCTCATGTTCTGGCATCCCAGTCTAATTCTTTTTCCTTTCAGTTTGTTCTTTGTGACCACTTTAACAGCATAAAAGTTCCCATAATGAAGAAAATGTTTTGAGAATGATGATGGCAACAAGTGTACAAGTATGCTTTGCATACATGGATGGATGTATGGATTGTGATGGGAGTTTTATGAGCCCCCAATAAAATGATTTTTAAAAGTTTGCATAATAATAAATTGGTGCTTAATTATGTTAGACATTGTAAAATGCAGAACCTCTTTGTCTGGCATGCCCCTCCTCAATCCTTGCCCTCATGAAGAGATCACTGAAGATATGAGTGTCAGAGCTACTAGTGGTGATGAAATCAGATGGTGTCTGACAAATAGAAGGAAGAGTGTTTGGGGTCTTAAAGACTTGTCTTAAAATAAGCAATCAACTAAATGAGGTGATTGCTTAGTCCTCAAGGATGAAGCACAATAGCCTGTATGATCCAGGGATTGTAAATAACAAAATCCAGGGCTGGAGAAAGATGACAAGGATTGGAGATTAAATTCTGAGCACACAGTTTGCAGGGGGCTGTGGATAGCAGTGAAAACCCCAAATCCACTTGCTGGGTGCCCACAGGGATCAAGTCTTCAATATATCTCTTCTGACCATTGACCAGGCATGGGAAGAGTCTGGATATCAGCATTGGAAAGTGGACTGATGCAGATGTAGTGAGGCTAAAAATGCAGTGCCTTAGAGTTTTTCCCCCTTTTGACCTGTTTTTAATTTGTGTTAGTTTTTTTTATTATTTTCTTTACCTTTTCAACTATGGTTTTTATGCTTTACTTAGTTCTTTTTGCTGTTGGTGGGTTTTTTCTCTTGCTTTTTATTTTTCATATTTTTCTGAATAATAAAATAAATAATAAAATCCTGAATAAGTAAATCTATAAAGGCAGTGGATTAATAGTTTCTTGGTATTATGGCAGGGGAGGTTGTGGAGAAATGGTGAGCTAATAACAAGTACAAGTAAGAAGAAAATATTTAAAAATTGATCATGATAATGATTACCAACTCTTTTAAATGTGTTTAACTCCATAAGTAATATGTAAATTATATGCCAGTAAAAGTGTTAAAAAAAACCTGTCATGCGCTGGGTAGCTCCAATGACCACCAGAGGGCAGTGATGCCTCCCCCAAAAAACTGTCACAATTTTTAAAAAGAGAGATGTTTTACAGAGATATGTCTACTTCACTAAGCTGTTTGACTCCCTGACTGCTGCTTTCATGGGTACCGATCATGGCTCCAAAATAAAATCTCGAGCAACTCCCAAAATAAAATAAAGTAAAAAAATTTGTCTAGGCTAATGAACCTTTGACAGAAGTAACGGATTTAAAAACTAACTCTTAGGTTTTGCAATGATTAATGGGATGTGGGATGTGCATGTGATGTTCAGGACAGTTTCTTAAAATGTACATACACATTGAAGTTTTGAAAGTTGGCCAGTAATCGGGCACTAGAGGACGCTGAGCAGGCTCTCCTTCAGAAGCTGAGGGAGGAGGCAGAAAGAAAATAGATTGTGTTTCTTGCCTTGCCTGTTGTGGGTGGGGAAAGGTGAGGGAGAAGGCAGGCAAGGACAGGAGAAGGATTGTGGAAGGAGTTCTGAAATAGCTTTGTCCTGCTTGGTACCTGACAAAGCAAAACAGAATAGCTCTTTTGATGCCCTGAAGTGTTTATCCTTAAAGCAAGGTATGATGTTTGACTCCTGTCACCAGTGCCTCTTGTAATTCAAGTGGGACTGTACTAGTGTGACTCAGAACTCTATGCCCAGAATGAAAGCAAACCCAGAATGAAACGATGCATCTGTGTACTAATAAGAATTGCAGAGGCACGGAGCTCCTGTTCCCAGCTGAGGCCCTGAACTGGGGGAAAGTACTGTAGTGTCAGCTCTTGCCATATCAGAAGGACATCTAGAGGTGGCTAGCATGGTAAGGAGTGGAAAACACTCTTGTTTTATAAGTTGTTCAGCCTCGAGTACAAGTCTAAGAAACACAAGGTTTTAGAGATGATTTTGTCTTTACAGGCGATCTGGCTCAAACCCTCCCATTTTACAGAGCAATAAAAGGGACCTCCCAGGTTTGAACAGTCTTAAAAATAGGGTTGGGGAGGAGAATTTGGGTCTTCTGTCTCCTGGAAAAGGTTGTTTTTAGTTCAAGTTTCAAAACAATTTGTACTCTAAAAAGCTAAGCAAAACATATGTTCTCTTCTTCACAGATAACATTTGACAACAAGGCTCATAGTGGACGAATTAAAATAAGTTTAGATAATGACATTGCTATCAGAGAATGTAAAGACTGGCATGTAGCTGGATCAAGTAAGTGATCAACTTGACTCGTTTTCAGAATGTTGATTAAATTCCCACCCCTAGGATATGTGTCACTTCAAAGGGAAGAATCAGGCCACTCTCATATCCGTAATTCTTTGCGGGTAGATAAAGTCATTGTAGACAGCCGATGTTCCAGCTAGTACACAATTTATTATTGAGATAATTTTTCCATGTGTCCTTACTTGCCTGCACTTTACCAAAAAGGTACGCACCATTCCCCACTGCTAATGTAATATTAATGCCACAAGGGGGTAGCCTTAAAGAACAGAAATTTATTTTTTAACAGTTATAGAGACAAAATGCCCAAATCAGTGTTTTGGGCTATAGATTTCTTTTATGAACCGCAATCCTAGTTTCTGGCATCTGCTCATAATACTTGATTATCTTTAGTCTGTGGAGGATCTTCACATGTCATTAGGTTTAGCAGCAACCCCACGTTAGATTGCATTATGTAAGGTGGGCCATTATCTTACATTACATGATGAAAAATTATTTGCTTTCAGACCAAACTCACTGCCATCGAGTCAAAACTGAGCCATTACGACCCTTTAGGGCATTGTGTTAGTCCAGGTAGACTAGAGAAACAAATTCATAGTCACGCCTATGGATATAAGGGAAAGGTTTATATATAAGAGGAATGGAACATTGAGAAAACATCCCAACCCAGTCCAATTCAAAGTCATAAGTCCGATATTAGCCCATATGCCCGATACCAGTCTATAAAGTCTCCTTCTCACTCACACAGTCACAGGCCAGTGGGTGCAGAGTCCAGGCACTGGCAGGGGTCTCTCCATGGCTCCTCGCTTCCAGGGCTCAGGGTCCATCAACAGCATCCAGTGGTGGCAGAAGCAACTCAGTGCTGGCAGGCGTCTCCATGTGGCTTCTCCAGCTTCAGATGTCTGGTTCCATCAGGGCAAAGCTGTGTGACTTCTTCTCCGGCTCGTCCAGCCCCTCGGATGTTGCCATCTTGTCTTGTCTGTCGTTCGTTGTCTCAGAGACTGACTCCCAACAACTGGGGAGATAGCCTCACATCCCCACCAAGGAAATATCATGAGATTTTCCAGAAGTCTCAGGAGAAAGCCATGCCCACACAGTGCCCTTAATGGCTACTCCATGGCCATCCCCAGATTAACAGGCTAGACTCAACCCCTAGACTTCAGATCATGAAATTGACATCAAGCCCATGACCGCCAGAGGCATGATAAAATGCTCCTGTCCGCTTCTGGGACTGTGCCTGCTTAGAGGAGAAGAAAGACCTGTCTCTCTTCCTGTTCTAAGACAGATGGCCTGATTCTAATTACACGCTGCTGCTCTGGAACAGTAACCAGCTGTTGCTTAGATAAACCACTGCAAACCATAGCCTGGCTATGGATGATATGTAAATTAACCTTCATCTTTATAAAAGCAAAGCCCAAACTCATATATTCAAACTGGTGTTGAAAGAATATGGAAGAATAAGAGAGTTGTTGCCTTTGAATTGTGATGTTGGTGAAACATGTTACCTATATCATGTACTTCCAGAAAAAAAAAAGCCTCAGAAGAAGAATAGGCAGAATGCTCCTAAGAATTGAAGACAGGAGACTTCATCTTGGGCACTTTGAGCAGGTTATCAAGAAGGACCGTGAAAGTAGAGGGACAGCAAAACAGGAGATCTCGCCCAACCAGGATTGACACAATGATGACAATGACGAAGCACTGGGCTTCGACATGGCAACAGTTGTGAAGAGGGCATAGGAGCAGGCAGCGGGCAGTGTTTTATTCTGTTGTATATATGAGTGGGACCCCCCCCCAATTTTTTTCCCAAAGCTAACCCATTAAAAAAATTTTTAATTAACACAACCTAATCACCTTCAAAGTACTTTCTGTTACACTTAATACATTTGTCAAACATGTGATTTCATTCTTGGATACATTTTTCAAACACAGATGGCTGACATCACCTCCGTCATTTTTTCCTTCACCTCTTCTACATAGTCGAATCGCTGTCTTTCCATGTCCCCGTTCATTTTCGAAAATAAAAAGAAATTATACAGAGGAAGGTCAGGTGCGTGGGGCAAGAGAAGCATGCTATTTTTTGCCCAAAACTGGTATACTGAGATGTGTTAGTCTGGGTAGACTAGAGGAACAAATTTCAGAGACATGCATATAGGTATAAGGAAAGGGTTTATATACAAAAGAAATGTGACCCTAAGAAGGCATCCTAATCCAGTCCAGTGCAAAGTCATAAGTCCAATAATAACCCATATGCCCGAAATCAGTCTATAAAGTCTGCTTCCGACTCAGGAAGTCACAGGTCAGTGGGTGCAGAATTCTGGCGCTGGCAGAGGTCTCCCCATGGCTCGTGCTTCCAGGGCTCAGGTCCATCAACAGCATGCCACTCCAGCTTCAGAGACCTGTCTTCATCAGGGCTAAGCCATGTGATCTCTCCACCGGCTACTCCAGGTTCCCAGCCGCTGCCATTCTGTGTTGCCTGTGGTTAATCATCTCTCAAACTAACTTCCAACAACTGGGGAAGATAGCTTCTCATCTTCACGAGGGAAATATCGCGAGATTTCCCTGGAGTCTCAGGTGAAAGCCATGCCCACACAGAGGCCTCATCAGCTACTCAATGGCTTTCTCCTGACTACCAGGTCAGATTCCACCCCTACATTTCAATTATAAAATTAACATAAGCACATGACTGCCACATGAGATGACTGCATAAGCAGGTGTATTGTCTTGGTGGCAAAACCAGTTCCCTATCTGCCACAAATCAGCCCCTTTTTTGTTGTACACTGTTATGCCATCTTTTCAGAACCTCTAAATAGAAAACTTAATTAGCAGTCTGACCTCGTGGAACAAACTCCAAATGAACTACAAGTCGACATTTTGTCCATTCAGGAAATTGACAGATACCCAGTTGAGCTTTGTCATCAATTGGCATTTCACCTTTTTTAAAAACAAGAACACCACTCATTCACTTGAGTTTTTCCATAGTACTGTCCTTGTAAGCTATGATCAACATCCCAAGAGTTTCTGTGGCAATTTTCCTGAGCAGGAAACAAAATTTTGCTGTGGCATCATATTCTCTAACATAAGCTATCACAGAAAAGGGTTTAAGGAAGACGGCATTTAGGAGAAAATTCACTGTGACCAGAGAGAACCTTCCCAGGTGAGGCCACTGGGTGCACTAACTCAGAACCAGTTGCCTGATGCTCACCTAGCAGGGGGAAAAAATGCATACTAGAAAAACTTTGTTCTTCCCAGTGCCATTCTGAGTTTTTTTGGTACCCCCTGGTAGGGTTGCTCTAGTGGCTACAAGTGGGGCTGCTAACTTCAAGGTAAGTGGTTAGCCAGGTAATCACCAGCAATTCATCAGGAGAACGATGAGGCTTTCTACTCCCCTGAGGAGTTCCCCTAAGTCTCGAAAACCCACAGGGACAGCTAGCTCTATCCCATCCTACAGGGATGGGTCAATTGACCCATGAGTCAATTGACTCAATGGCAGTGAATGACAGTGAGATGAAATGGAACCCATTGAATGGCATGAAACAGCAAGCACAAGCATTGCTGAATACATGCGGCATAAATTCTTCCACCTACATCAGGGGTTCTCAACCTTCCTGATGCTATGATCCTTTCATACAGTTCCTCATGTTGTGATGACCCCCTCCAACCCCAACCATAAAATCATTTTCACCGCTGCTTCATAACAGTAATTTTGTTACTGTTATAAATTGGACAACCCTTGTGAAAGGGTCATTCAGATCCCAAGTTGAGAACTTCTGACCTATATGTTTATCATTTTAATACTTAAAGTACTCTTGAGATAGATAGCATTCCTTATTTTTCAGATGAATAAATTGAGGCTCAGGAATAAAGTTTTGTTTTGCAACCAGGGAGATAGAAGTCAATGTGATTTGCTCCAGAATCTTAAACCCATTAAGGGGCTGAGCCCCGATGGCATAGTGGTTGTGTGCGGGACTTCAGTCCACAGGGTTGGCAGTTCAAACCCAGCAGCAGTTCTCCAGGCACAAGGCTGGACTTCCTACTCCCACCAGGGGTCAGTGATGCCCACAAAAAAAATAAAAAAAATAAACCCATTAGGTACGCAAGATATAAATAATTGGTGTACATCCAAGTGAAACAATAGACTGAATCAGGGAAGACTTCCTTCCTGTATATAGATAATAATTCAGCATAAACTGGATACAGTTGAAAATTTTGGAGCTGAACTGGGTAAAAATGGACTAAATACCCATTCCTTTGTAAGAAACTGAGCTGTGTTAGTGTACTGAGTTCTACATTGGGCCGCGAAGCTCAGTTGAAAACTACCAGCCCCTCCAAAGGGGAATTTCTTCTCCACTGATGAGTTACCATCTTGTCAACTCATAGAAGCAGTTCAACCCTGTACTGTAGGGTGGCTATGAATCTAAATGAACTTCATGGCAGTGAGCTTGCATTCGTTTGTTGGGTTGTTTGGAATGCCCTGTTGGAATTAAGGTTTAGGTCAGGGGTTCTTAGAGACTAATGACCAGAAAGGTCTCCACAAGTCCTATTAAAATGCAGTTTCCTTGGGTCCATGCAAGACAGTCTGAAAGGGCCTAGGGTTGTGGCCTGAGTGTATTGTCAATTGCTGTCAATAAGGAAATCCATGCATGATGGACAGAAGTCCCGCCTGCTCCTGCACAATCCTCGTGATCACATATGGATGGGATCATTGTGACCCAATGGGTTTCCATCGGTTGATTTTACAGAAGTAGATTGCCAGGTCTTTCTTCCTTGTCTGATGGTGTAGACTTTCATCTGGAACTTGTTCAGCATCATAACAACATCCTCCAAGGGCAGACAGCTGGTAACTATCTATGTGAGGGATGCACAGGACAGGTGGGAATTTCCCACGGACACACCACTGCCCCAGTCTAGCTCTGTGTAGGTAGTCCTTCTTCAGAACAAATACAGATGAGCATTGCTTTCGGGTTTCTGTGTCTCCACAAACTCCAGAACAGGGAGAGCACACTAGCATGTCTGGTCCACTGGCTTTCTTTCATACATTTGTTTCTCAATTTCCTAGTTTTTAAAAAGCAGTCAAACGTCCATGTAGCAATGAGCTGCCCCTTGGCAGACATGAATAGGATGAATTGGCATAGAAGTCATCTTTAGTATTTTTACCTGTTGACCAACGCAGAGCAGTTTGACTCTCCTGCAGGAGCAAGTTCCCAATGGGCAGCACATTCATTGGAGGAGCTGCCCTTTGCTGCCTTAATGAAAAGAATATGTGAATGATCTAAATTAGCCTGAAAGAGAAGTAGCAGATACCACCATGTGCATGTCGTGTTACATAAATAGGTCATTGTCTTTCCTCTCAGTTCAGAAGAACACTCATTACATGATGATCTTTGATGCCTTCGTCCTCCTGACCTGCTTGACCTCGCTCGTCCTCTGTGTCCGATCTGTGGTCAGAGGGCTTCAGCTTCAGCAGGTAGGGCGTGTTGCTAACCGCAGCTGACATTTGCTTGTCAGGGAAACTCACCATAGATCTCCTTTCTTTTCCCTTAAGGAATTTGTCAACTTTTTCCACCTACATTATAAGAAGGCAGTGTCCTTTTCTGATCAAATGGAATTTGTCAATGGATGGTACATTATGATTATTATTAGTGATATACTGACAATCATTGGATCGATTCTGAAAATGGAAATCCAAGCTAAGGTAAAAATATATATATTCTCTTGTGTTTGGTTTCAAATGTTTAGTAGCAAATCCGAATTAGTCATAATTTATTTTTCCAGGATCTGAGAATGTTCATAATAAATGATTGCGTCTAAACCATATGATGCATATACTTACAGAAATTTCCTTGAGTCTTTCTTAGATGCCTCTTTGGCAGAATGTTTCAAAATGTGATCCACAGGCAACTACACTGGAATCATTCAGATGCCTGGGAAAATGCCCCATGCTAGACATACTGAATCATCATTCTAGGAGTGAGATGCCTTGATTCCCGTACACATCAAAGGAACTGTGTTAGTCAGGGTAGACTAGAGGAACAGATTTCATAGACACGTATATGGCTGTAAGGAAAAGGTTTATATACAAGAGAAACAGGACATTGAGCCCAGTCCAGTTCAAAGTCATAAGTCCAATATTAACCCATATGCCCAAAATCAGTCTATAAAGTCTCCTTCTGACTCATGAAGTCACAGGTCAGTGGGTGCAGACCCTGGCGCTGGCAGGGGTCTCCCCATGGCTCCTCACTTCCAGGGCTCCGGGTCCATCAACAGCATCCTGTGGTGGCAGAAGCAACTCATCGCTGGCAGAGGTCTCCATGTGGCCGCCCCAGCTTCAGAGGTTTGGCTCCATCAGGGCAAAGCCATGTGGTCTCTCTACTGGCTCCTCCAGCTTCTCGGACACTGCCATCTTGTCTTGTTCATGATTCATCGTCTCTCTGAGACTAACTCTCAACCACTGGGGAAGATATCTTCTCATCTTCACGAGGGAAATATGGCGAGGTTTCCCAGAAGTCTCAGGAGAAAACCATGCCCACATAGAGGTCTCATTGGCTACTCAATGGCTATCTCCAGATTAACAGGCTAGACTCCACCCCTACATTTCAATCATAAAATTAACATAAGCACATGTCTGCCACAGACGCTAAGATAATTAAAGTGAGTTTATTCTTATGAGATCTCAACAACAATAAAAAGCAGAACTGGAGAGGAGAGTGAGTCAGCCTACCACAATGCTTGCAGTCAGTGTGAGAATGTGCCCCCTTTCTACGTTTTTACATTGATGAGCTGCCGCTGCCGAGAGGTCATCCTTTGATGTGAAGGCCATCCTAGATGAGACATCAACCCTCTCCAGCAAACCAAATATTCAATCAACAAACCTAGTCCTGCTCATACTCTTAGCCTTGACTACTACTTACGTAGCACGAATAGGAATCGCTACAGAGCTTGTTATAATCAAATCGCTAGATACAGGGTCCCCCTGAATCTGAATTAATTCATTAAGCAGTGGGTTTAGATAATAAACAAAACTCACTGCCAAGCAGGTCATTCCCAATCATAGCAAGCTGAGAAGACAGGGTGGACCTGCATCTGTGAGTTTCCAAGACTGGAACTGTCCATGGGAGCAGAAAGTCTCGTGGTGCTCCCTTGGAGCACCTGGTGACTTTGAACTCCTGACTTTGCAGTTAACAGTCCAGTAAATAGCCACTAAGCAATAGCATGCTTCTCAAAATGCAGTGGCACAAATAAAATAGGAGCTCACTTCTCTGTTTTGGAATAGCTGTGAGGTGACCGATTTCCAGGGTTTTCTGCATTGGTGAGTGGCTTGTTTCCCCACAGTTATTCATGTACCCAAGTTCCTTCTCGTTTGTTCCTCTGCCAGTCCTTTTTTGGGGCTCTCCCAGACTGTGCTTGGAGCCAGGTCACCTCATAGACATCATCAGTCCTATGGGCTCAGAGTCTCTTGGCTCAAGAGTAAGTCATTATGGTTGCTCACCTCCCATTGAGAGAACTTAGCTCAATGTTCTGGGGAATGTCACCCTAGCACATGGGTGACAATTGTTTTTTGTCAATAGGGAACCAACTCCACCACATGTGGCAATAATATATAGCATTATAAGGGATTTTTGTTTGTTTGTTTGCACAACATGAAGATATTTTTAACTTTAGATGAAAAATAACAGGCTTAAGGGGATATTGACAGCAAAATTTTACTCCAACCTACGTCAGCTGTCAGGAACATCAATGAGCCCATAATCATATTCAAGACTTTTCTACATTTCTTTCCTCTCATTTTCCCTTCCTCTCTTCTCAAACTTCCAACACACCTCTTATCTTTACCCTCAGTGATGACCTGACTTTCTAGTTCAGAGGGATGAAAGGTGAAAGGGACCGAAGGTCCACTAGTTCCCAATTGATTCGTGGACCTAGTAGTATCAGCACTCTTCTGTCTTGTGACTTCAGGTATAATCAGGCAGCTCCCTGAGCCAGCTCCTCTGCTGGTCTACCAGCCACCATGTTTCCACCTCGCCCTTCTTCTCTCAGGCATCACCAGCTTCCCTTCCTCTCCAAGCCATGCCAGCAGCACATTTGAATTTCCTCCCCCCACCCTAAAAAGATAAAAT